>APFE031712997.1:5379-15469 GCA_000404065.3 Pinus taeda | reverse complement strand
GAAAGTGAAGTGGAAAGCGAATCTGTGAAGGGTGATCTCTCGAGCACTGCAGCTGCGGAAGTGCGGAGGCGCCGCAGGAGGCACCGCAGAAGGTGTTCTGGGTTTAGTTTTTTGTTATTGTGGATCTGGTTATCTAGATGACTTACTGGTACTTGATGATCATTTGATATTTATGGATCCAATTTGAAAATTTATGAAAAGTGGTCCTTTAAAGAAAAGAAGTAGGGGGTCGTAGCTCCCTTCCAGGAGAGACTGGAAAACGAGAGAGAGTTGTAGCTCTCTGCAGGTTGCAGCCTGCGTACTAGTAAAGGATTGCACCAGTACAAGACCATTGTCAAAGGAGTTTCTGATTTGAAAGAAGATAGAGACATATTGCAGCAGGTGGTTTTCACCCACATTGGGTTTCCACCTTATATCTGGTGTTCTTTGATGTGACTGTCTATTTTTCTTGTTCATGCTCATTGTTTTATGGTACTGATATGCAAAAGTAATTCAAAGTATAAATAAGGAAGAATTGTTAAAAAGACTAGATAATACTGATTCCCTGTCAGTATTATTTTCAACACTAACGTGGCTACTACAGGCAATTTATTAATAAAAGAATGAAAATTTACATAAGCTTCTCTCATGCACGGTGAACCTACAAATGACCCTCCATGCAATTTAAATAGAATTCATGGACCAATCGGGTGTCAAGCCACGGATCAAGTGTTGGTAATACCGAGAAGAGAATGAACCGTCGGATCACTACATATCGTGACCGTCGAATTGTAAGTTACAAATGTACATGTTAAAGAAACACACTTTACCTAACTCTATACTAGACCAAGTTATACTTAACTATTCCTACGTGTTGGAATTTCCTAACAAACAGGGAGATTAGAAGAAGAAGAGGAGCCTGGGTGAGGTGGACCCGGACCTGCTTCATACTTTTCAAAAGCTAGGCATGCCCTTGACTAGAAGAAGAGATTGACCAACATTATTGTAGATGTTGTTTTTGATAGTTTTTTCATTGCTACCATGCATAGGTAGACTCTATAGGCAGTTGAGGCTCTATCTTTTTCGTTATAAGAGGTAATTCAGGAGTATCTTGATCTAGTTAGGAAGTAGCTTGGCAAGGTTGTTCCTCCTGCTGATAACTATTATGTTGCATTTTTTTTTTAGTGATAGCTCTTTATATTAAATCCCCAAGCACACTTTGTCATCCATTGAAATATCCACTTAGTTCAGGATGAATGAGATGGAGACCATGCAGTTTGAGAGTACTCTTATTGTTGTAGATGAGAGGAGTTCTGTGACATATATTGAAGGATGCACTACTCCATTTTATGACACCAATAATCTCCATGCCATAGTAGTGGATCTCTATTTCACCGAGGGAGCAACGATGAAATATTCCACTTTAAAGAATCGATATGCCGGGGACGAGGAATGCAAACATGGGATTTATAATTTTATTAATGTTCGGTGTGGAGCATGATTGTTTAGAGGTCTTTGTTTCAACCGGATGTATACCCTAGGAAGTTTGTACACCCCTCGACGTGGGGGGGCGTGGGGAGGACTTGTCGCCCCCGGGTTTGGGGGGGTTAGATCAGGGGGGGGTCTGAGGCTATGTTTCCACCGATGGGGTTTTTGGGGGCAGCAACCTCGAAGCTAAAAATAGATGTAAAATTGCCTTCTAAAAGTATAGTAATTTCTAGTCAATCTGGGTCATTCATTAGGTGGATGATCTGACGATAGAACTTATGTTTAGTTTAGGGTTTTTTTTTGCCCAAGAAGGTAACCCCTCTCTTTGTATGAGGGCATTTTATTTGAGGTTGTGTAATATATGTGTATTCTCTAAACAAGAAACAAAGAAGTGAGACTGTGAGAGAAAACAGAGGATATTATAGTGGATCTGTTGTAGGTTGTGTCTCTTCATTTTGCCGGATAATAGAAAGGAAGGACTGGCTGTTCAGGGTGGACGTAGCCCAAAATTGGGTGAACCACGTATATCTGTGTCTCTTTGGATTTATGCGTTTTCTATGTTTCTATTTATGCAATATTCTATGTCTTCCATTGCTCTGTAATATATAATTTTCTAACAACTGGTATCAGATCCGAAGGTTTAATTGGCTGATAAACTCCTAGGAAATAAGGGTTCCTCATTCGAGTGGGAGCAATGGTGGAAGATGGTAAGTTTAGGGTCGAGAAATTTAATGGCCAAAACTTCTCATTATTGAAGATGCATATAGAAGATTATCTGTATCAGAAAGATCTGTACCTACCATTGGGTGGAAAAACAAAGATGCCAATGGGTATGATAGATGAAGAATGGAACCTTCTTGATATAAAGTCACTTTGAACAATATGGTTGTGCCTTGTAGTGTCAGTCGCCTTCAACATTTCGAAGGAAATAATGATAGAGGGTTTGATTAAGGTGTTGGAGAAACTATATGAAAAACCCTCCACCTCAAGTAAGGTATTTCTTATAAAACATTTATTTAATATGATGTCGGAAGGTGGATCTGTTGCAAACCATTTAAATGATTTTAATATTGTTACAAGTCAGTTATGTTCTGTAGGGGTAAACTTTGATGATGAAGTTAGAGCTCTGTTATTCTTGTTCTCATTGCCAAAAAGTTGGAATGGTTTAGTAATGGCCATTAGTAACTCTATTTCTGGATCAAGTACTTTAAAGTTTGATGATGTTGTCAGTGCTATCGTTAGAGAGAAAATGCGATGGAAAAGCTCTGGTGAGACATCAGGTAATGCTTTAAGTGTAGAGTCTAGGGGAAGAAAAATGGAAAGAGGAAAGAGCTCAAGATATCGCAGTAAATCAAGGAAAGGCACATCCAAGTCTAGATCGGGGATAGTGTGCTGGAAATGCGGAAAGAAAGGACACCTAAACAAAGATTGTAGATCTCGGAAGGGAAAAGAAGGAGATAAATAGAAAGAAAACAATCATGAAGCAAATGTGACAGGTGAGGTGTTACAAGATGCTTTAATTCTTTCTTTCGAAAATATTATTGATTCCTGGGTGGTAGATTCAAGGGCCTCATTCAATGCCACACTTGATAAGAAATACTTTCATGACTATGTTCAAGGAGATTTTGGACAAGTTCATTTGGGTGATGATAAACCCTGTAAAATTGTTGGAATGGGTAAGGTTCTTGTAAAATAGCATAATGGAAACCAATGGCTACTAAAGGAGGTAAGGCATGTTCCAGATCTGTAGAAAAATATGATTTCAATAGGGCAGTTAGGCAATGAAGTTTGTGTGACAACTTTCATAGATAAAGCTTGGAAGGTTACCAAAAGAGCCCTGGTAATAGAAAAAGGCAAAAAAGGTTGGTACATTGTATTTATGAAATGGTATTTCTAACTTTGTTAATGATTTAACTTCCAAAGGAGCAGATGCAACATTATGGCATCATAGGCTTAGACACATGAGTGAAAAGGGGATGAAGATTCTTCACTCAACGAATTTTTTGCCAAGATTCAAGAATGTTGATTTGGAATTTTGTGAGAATTGCATTTATGGAAAACAGAAGAGAGTCAAATTTCTCAGAGTTGGGAAAGAAAAGAAGAGCAATAAATTAGAGCTTGTGCATATAGATGTATGGGGACCTTCTCAGGTATCATCTCTCAGTGGCTCTCGTTATTATGTTACTTTTATTGATGATGCAACTAGAAAAACTTGGATTTATTGTATTAAGAATAAATCTAATGTATTTGATAATTTCAAGAAATGGAAAGCTTTGGTTGAGATTGAGACATGAAAGAAATTGAAGTGTCTCAGATCAGACAATGGAGGAAAATATTGCAACAAAGAGTTTGATAGGTACTATTTAGAGTAGTGAATTCACATAGAAAAGACAGTTCCAAGAACACCACAAGAAAATGGTGTGTCAAAAAGGATGAACAGAACAATCATGGAGCGTGCAAGGTGCATGGGATTGCATGCAGGATTACCTTTACAATTTTGGGCAGATGCTGTAGATATTGTTGTTTATCTAATAAATAGAGGGACTTCAAGTTCCTTGGATGGTGGTGTTCTAGAGGAAGCATGGGCAGGTAAAAAACAAAACTACTCCTTTTTAAAGCCTTTTGGTTCTGAAACCTTTGTCCATATTAATAAAGAAAATAGAACAAAGCTAGAGGCAAAGTCAAAGAAATGTACCTTTATTGGATATGGTGTTAATGATTTTGGTTATCACTTATATGATTACGAAAATCACAAAATCATTAGGAGCAGAGATGTAATATTCAATGAAAAGGTCTTGTATAAGAATCAGTTGCAGGAAAAGAAATACGAAAAAGAAAACAAGGAATACACAGTTCTTGATTAAATCAGTAAAAAGGTAAAGGTGCTTGAAAATAACAATAATCAACAACCACAATATCAACAAGCACCCCAAACACCTGAAAGTGGTGATAGAAGATCTACTAGGATAAGTATACCCCTTGAACAATACTCTCCTTCATTAAATTATTTATTTTTGACTGATCCTGGTGAACCCGAATGTTATGAAGAAGAAATGTAGGTTGAAAGCAAAAAGAAGTGGGAGGTAGCCATGGAAGGAGAGATGGACTCCTTAATGCATAACCAAACTTGGGACTTAGTCAAGTTGCCTGCAAGAAAACTACATTGAAGAATAAATGGGTTTATAAGTTGGAGGAAGAAGATGGAGGAAAACAGAGGTACAAAGCTAGACTTGTGGTGAAGGGATTTGCATAGAAGAAAGGTATTGATTTTGATGAATTATTTTCTCCTATTGTTAAAATGACTTCAATTAGAACTATTTTAAGTCTAGTAGCAATTGAATATTTACATCTTGAGCAGTTAGATGAAAAGACAACCTTTCTCCATGGGGATTTGGAGGAAGAGATATATATGCAGCAGCCATAAGGATATGAGGTAAAAGGGAAGGAGAAATTAGTGTGCATGTTGAAGGAAAGATTGTACGGCTTAAAACAGGCTCCAAGGTAGTGGTATCTAAAATTTGACAAGTTTATGTTTGAACAAGGTTATACTAGATGTCACTCTGATCATTATGTTTATCTGAAAAAGAAAAATGATGGGAGCTATATTATAGTGTTATTGTATGTGCATGACATGCCTGTTGCAGGGTCTAGCATGCAGGAAATAAATATGCTCAAAAGAAAATTGGCAAATTCATTTGCAATGAAGGATTTGGGAGCTGCAAAACAAATCCTTGGTATGAGAATAACTAGAGATAGGAAAAATCACAAATTAACATTGTCTCAGAATGAGTACATACAAAAGGTGTTGAAAATATTTGATATGCACAATGCAAAAGCAGTTAGTACACCTTTTGCTAGCCATTTCAAACTTAGTAAGGAAAGGAAATGTGCCCAAAGACCCAAGAAGACATGGATTATATGTCTAAATTTCCATATGCATCAACAGTTGGAAGCTTAATGTATGCAATGGTCTAAAAAAGGCCTGATATTACACATGCAGTGGGAGTTGTAAGCAGGTACATGAACAATCCAGGAAAGGAACATTATATGGCAGTGAAATGGATTCTCAGATATTTGAAAGGTACCACAAATCAAGCATTATTCTTTGGTGGTTCAAACATTTCTTTACAGGGATATGTTGATGCAGATATGGCAGGTGATATAGATAACATGAGGAGCACTACAGGATATGTATTTACTATAGGTGGAACAACTGTGTGTTGGGTTTCAAAAATCCAAATTGTTGTTGCACTTTCAACAACATAAGCAGAGTATGCTGCTGCTACAGAGGCTAGTAAAGAAATGATTTGGTTACAAAGGTTTATGGGTGAATTGGGTAAGGAGCATGATATGGGCACATTATACAGTGATAACCAAAGTGCCATTCATCTTGCAAAGAGCTCAACATTTCATTCTAGGACTAAACACATACAACTTAAGTACCATTTCATACGATCAGTGTTGGAAGATGGAGAGTTGAAGCTCGAAAAGATACACACTAGCCAGAATCATGCAGATATGCTAACAAAATTTGTAACCAGGGAGAAACTGAGAATACACTCAGTTTCAATTGGTCTTCAAGGATGACGATGAAGATGAGAAAAAAACAAGTCCAAAGAGGATTCATTGTCCAGCAACTGAAGCAACAATGGATTTGCTACAATCATTCTCCAAGTGGGAGATTGTTGGGTGTGGAGCATGATTGTTCAAAGGTCTTTGTTTTAGCTGGATGTATAGCCCAGGAAGTTTTTACACCCCTCCACATGGGGGGGTGTGGGGGGAACTTCTCCCCTCGCATGGGTTCAGGTGGACCAATCCCCCCCGGCTGGGGGGTCTGAGAGCTAGCGGTCCCCCTAGGGCGGTGCCCCCGAAGCTAAAAACAAATGTAAAATTGCCTTTGGAAAAGTATAGTAATTTCTAGTCAATCTGGGCCGCTCATTAGGGGAATGATCTAACTCTAGAACTTATGTTTAGTTTAGGGTTTTTTTCCCTAAAAGGAAACCCCTCCCTTTCTATGAGGGCATTGTATTTGAGGCTGTGTAATAGATGTGTATTCTCTGAGCGAGAAACAGAGAAGTCAGACTGTGAGAGAAAACAGACGATATTATAGCGGATCTGCTGTAGGTTGTGTCTCTTCATTTTGCTGGATGATAGAAAGGAAGGACTGGCTATTCGGGGTGGACGTAGCCCAAAACTGGGCGAACCGCGTATATCTGTCTCTCTCTGGTTTTATGTGTTTTTTGTGTTTATATTTATCCAATATTCTATGTGTTCCATTGCTATGTAATATTTAATTTTCTAACAATTACAAAAAGAGGTTTGTGTGATGGAAACAAATCAAGGATATTGTGGACTTGAGTAGAGACTAGTTCGACAATCACTTGGAAATACTCAAGCATTGTTTTGAAATGCAATGATGCAATTGGAGAGTTCTATTCTGTTTCCTTGAAAAATAACTATCAATAGGGGTGATAAAGATGATGCATATAGGGAAGAATGGCAAGATTAGGGTTGTTTCTAAAATTATATCTATAGGAAAGTCAAGGAACTACTACAGAGGATTAGTGTAGGTGCAACCAAATTCTCATAATGTAAGGATTTTTTCACAGTGTGATTCCATGCTCATCGGTGACCAAGTAGCTGCAAATACTTATAGTTACATTTAGGTACAATTTGAGATGCATTATAAAGTCTCTAATTTGATTTATTGATAGTCCTTCTTGTGTCATTATCTATCTTAATTTCATTATGGTAGGATTGGAATGGGTTAAAAAATCAAGCATATCATTGAGTAAAATAGTCACCCACAATCATTGTGAAAAATCTCTATTTTTTATACAATTAGAAGTGAGAAATATGATGTGTGCACAACTAAAAATGCTAGCAGACATGCTGAATCCAGTCTTAGCATGGAAATCAAAATAAAAAATCATTAAATATAAATAAATTTGTGACACGGAGTAAAAAACACAATAAAAGATTATATGCCAATATTGTCTATTTATTGCAAAATACTACTAATATTTCATAATTTTCAGAGATGGTGCATATCATGAAGATGCCTTTAAGCAAAGATGCTAACTTGAAGATAAGATGGCCAGTGCAACTATTTACTTTAAATAAGCTAAATTTAGGTCATTAAAGCAAGTTTGAAAATCACTAGAAACACCACCCCCACATCATTTTATTTCCAGTTGTACAAGATAATATTGAATAAAATTATTAGCACTTCCTTTTAAATTGACCGTACATAAAATAAAAAACAAGGTTTATGCTTTTAAAAGCTATATCCATCATTAAATATAATATATGTCAAGGATGGCTCATAATTTTAATGGCTATATCCATCACCAACTATAAGATAAGATTTAATGAGATGAGAAAACATTTGTCTTGATATAACATGTAAATGTCATATTACTTATAACTCATGCATATTATATCATATTGTGCATATGTTAATCGTATAACTTCAATCTGGGTCATTTTTTACATTTAAATTGTCAAATATGTAGAAGTTACATTACACTAGCTTAAATCCGCACAAAAATAAAATATCAGAAAAATGGCAGGGGTATGAGTAAGAATTTTCACATTGGTTTAAACTTTCCCCTTAGTTGGTGAAGAACCAATTCAACGCTATTTTTGGTGGAGTATTAAGTTATTAACCAAAGATAAAAATATGTTAGTCTCTTAAATGACTGAAAAAAGGGTATTTCGAATGTTATATAGAAGTTACATTTCACGTAACTATAATATTCAAACTCTATTTTTTACATAGAAGTTACATTTCATGTAGCTATAGAAGTTACATTTAAGTGTTTTAGATAGAAATTACATTTTACATAGCTATATCTACAGTGACATAACTATACTATTCCCACTCCATTTTTTTCACACTTTTCAACATTTTCAACATTTGTCTATTTTAGTGTGATTATGCAATTAAATAGGGAGTTGTCTTTAGTGTGACCTTTTGGATTTTCTGGTGCCAAAATCTGGAGGACAAAATTGCGGTGAAATCCTTATTTGTGTTATTTAAACTAGCTTTTTGACAGTATATATGGATTCAACACCCTCAGAAACCCCTAGGGCACATAGATTGTGTAGGGATTACTACGAAACTTGTGATTTTGATAATTTCTTTCCATATTTTAAAGAAATTAGATTGGAAAAACCCACCGAAAAAAAATTCCAAAAAGTCGCACTAAAGACAACTCCATTAAATAGTTTATATTGTTTAAGACATCTCCTATTTGCAACATTTTTAATTCTTAAGTGGGATCCTCAGTAGGTTTTCATTACTATCATATATCATGTTTCAAGTAGATGGTGTTTTATAATTCACCCATGAGACTTTAGGAGAAACCTCGAATTGCATGCTTTTTTCCATTATACATCTAATATTTCCAACCTTTTCCACGTGAAGAACCCAATAGCCCATGTTGAACATGAAGAAAGTACCTCAAAGATTGGGGAATATTAGTGATTCTATTTGCATAGGGGGATAAATCGAGAGAAGGCAATGAAAACTATCATACATGGCTTTTGTCAGATTGTATTTAATGAAATCTCATTACAATTTTCTACTAAAGTAAATCAATTGATGAATTTCAATTTTGAAGGTAGCATTGAATATGTGTTCTAATGTATCTCTATAACACTATCTATATACGTGATTCTAGTTCCATGAGATGGTGTCTCAATAACAATATTGTTCGGTGATGGGTGCTAGATGTAGATAGCTTTCTCATATCCTATAGGTAAATCGTATCATTATATTTCTATGAAATTATGGAATTCTTTCAAAGTTTTTCTTAGATTGTAGTATACCGGAGGGTTCTCCTTCCTTAAGGAGTGAATGTATGGTGTTTCCCTACCACAAGGGTTTGATCAATAAAGAAGCATTTCTATCTATATTCATATCTTGTTATTTTTGGTTATTATTTACAGTTATGGGGTATATTGGTATCATTTCATATATTTGCAGGTCAAATTTATAACAAGTGGAATCAGAGCACTTTCTTGGGCAAGCAGAGAGATTTTTTTTTTTTAGATATTTTTGGGGCAGAAAGTTTGTAGATCATATCTATATGTTCTAATGCAAAATTTCCATAATATAATTGGATATCTAGGTTCTTTGCAAAAAAATACCCAATTTGAAAAAAAAAATCGACCGAATTGAAGTCTGGATTTGGGAGATTTGCTGATTTAAAAATCAGCTGTGTTGCAAAAATCTTTGGGGTGGTGAGTTTGTAGATCCAATATCTACATTATGGTGAAACATTTGTAGAATATAATTGCAGATCCCAATTTTTTGTGAAACAATACTCAATTTCAAAAAAAAATCGATCGAATCGGAGTTTGGGTGAGGGAGATATTGCTGATTTAAAATCAACTTTTTTTAAGAAATTTTTGTGATAGCAGGAACGTTGTTGTATGAATCTCAAATTCTAGTGCCTAGATCGGGATTTCTAGCACTTGGAAAGATGTAGAATAGTTGTTCCTTTTTCGAAAATAGGTCATAATAGATATTTTGAGCAATATCGACTGAGTGGTGGCCATTTTAAATTTTTGCCAAGTAAGTGATTTTTTCAAAAGCCTCTTCATGGCTTCTAGCAAT
>APFE031712991.1:58390-106451 GCA_000404065.3 Pinus taeda | reverse complement strand
AAATTTAATGTTGAACCAATAAAATTATTAAAATTAGTATTTTAAAAATATCCAAATCATAGATAAGTTTAAATTATTATTTTTTAAATTTAATGTTAGAATTTTTTAAAATCAATTCATAAATTTCTTTATCGAGTGAAACTAGTAAAAATATTGTTTTAGAAATATAAAAGTATAGATAAATAATGTTAGAATTTTTAAAAATCAATTCGTAAATTACCTAACAAATGTAGAACTGGTTAAACTTGACTTTTAGTTAATTGCAATATATCTTGTTCTTATATAATATTAAAAAAATGAAACATGTATAATAAATTGTTAATATAAGAATAAAAAATTATTAAATAAAAGATCCACGGATTAGGAAGCAAGAAACTATACTAATAGTATAAGCCCAAGGTCTAGCTTTGTCATCGTCGCCAAGGAAAAAAATCATATTATTTAATATATGGGACTTTAGAAGACGACGCATACTATAGTCAAATCAAAAAAAATGAAACATGTATAATAAATTGTTAATATAAGAATAAAAAATTATTAAATAAAAGATCCACGGATTAGGAAGCAAGAAACTATACTAATAGTATAAGCCCAAGGTCTAGCTTTGTCATCGTGGCCAAGGAAAAAAATCACATTATTTAATATGGGACTTTAGAAGACCACTCATACTATATTCAAATAAAAAAAATGAAACATGTATAATAAATTGTTAATATAAATTGTTAATATAAGAATAAAAAATTATTAAATAAAAGATCCACGCATTAGGAAGCAAGAAACTATACTAATAGTATAAGCCCAAGGTCTAGTTTTGTCATCGTCGCCAAGGAAAAAAATCACGTTATTTAATATGGGACTTTAGAAGACGACGATGGGACTTTAGAAGACGACGACGCATACTATAGTCAAATCATCATGTCGCTAATACTATTATATATCATGGATTCATACTTGTTTTGGAGGACTCTTTACAATAAGATAAGTAATCGACAAGGACTTCGTGACTTTAGCGCACAAAATCCGAATCAAATCACATCATAGACGTGTAGCTTGATATTTAATGTGCGCGCCGAATCTCCATCGTACATAGTAATAAGGTCTACAATACAATACATTGACTACGGGTGGGGAATATGCGACTTACACGCAGTATAGTCAAATCATCATGTCGCTAATACTATTACATATCATGGATTCATACTTGTTTCCAGGACTGGGTGGCGGGCCCCGAGCTGTTTACAATAAGATAAGATAATTTTGTCTCATGACTCGCTTTGCTGTGAACAATTCAGCACCCACCCCACCTGTTATTGCTGTGAACAATTCAGCACCCACCCCACCTGTTATTGGTTTTAATTCTTGTACCTAGCATCCCCACTAAATCCCGGCTACCAAATGAGCGCATGGACATTCCTACCGGAAGAGTTGCCCCCACAGAGTATTTGCATTTTTTAAAGTGAAAGCCGTTATTCATTTGAGCACGTGCCCACGAACACACCGAAGATTTCGAAAAGGAGGAGAATGACAGCATGAAGAATCTTTCTAAAAGAGGTAGTCATCACGTTCATTTCTGATCGCCAGCGATCAAAAACCGCTTAAACTAACCCGGGTGACAATGGGCCATAAATGGAACATGTTCACGTTCATATGTGGCCGTACGAAACGGTAGATGAAGTGCAAAATTGCAAATTGCAAACGTGATATATGATTCCAATTTGGAATACGTCGTAAAGCTATTCCACATCTCTGTATTTTACAAATTTAGAATTATATATGGAATGAAATGATATTTTAAAGTTTATCTGATTAAAAATAGTTTATGGGATTATTTCTTTTTTGGTTTTAGTCTTTTGCATTTCAATTTTTTTCATTTAAAACCTTCAAACAATCTCCTCACTGCAAAAAAACAATACCAAGAAATCAATACTAATGTATCACATAACTTTATATTTTGAAATAAAATCTAATTTCATTACAGTAATGGACATGAATGTATTAAATATAATTTTGGTATTATATAACTTCAATTAACTTATATCCAATTCGATAGTTCACTCACCCATATGATGTTTGTTGACGACAAGTTTTTCAGGTAGTGTCACACATCCACAAGTTAAAATATATATAAATAAAAAATGTAAATGAAATAAAGTATTGTAAATTAAATACATAACTATTACCATGTGAACAATTACGATTTTTAACAAAACTCTAAAATGTTTTTACAAAGTGATTCTCGTTATTTGTAAGATTTGTACATTAAAAATGTGAACCCCTTTCAATATGACCCACTGCGGCCCTTACATACCTTCCATGACTATATTTACAAGTTGAAAAAGGGGAGTGGGCTTTCTAACCGAGCCACTTGTCCCTCCAACACATGAAAGACTTTTCCAACTTCTTAGCATTTAAAACTGGACTTAATAGTTGTCTCGCTTTCTGAGCGATATTAACTCTTACCACTTGTTCTCCCACGCTGCATTAATGTTCTGGCTATCGTATCGGCCTCGGTGGAGGCTTCTCCTCTCTCGAGTCTTCATGGTGGTACCGCTTCGTCGATGGTCTCACGACGACAATTCCTATTTCCAACCCCATAGAAAAGTAAATGCTGCCTGACATGCAAGGAAAATAGCTTCAGCCCTCTCTCTCCATGCTGCTATCTCGATTCGTGTGTTGTGAGAGAGAAGGCTAAAGCTATTTACCTTGCATGTCAGGCAGCATTTACTTTTCTATGGGGTTGGAAATAGGAGTTTCCGTCTCACGACTCGTTCAAGATTAACGGCCTCCGTTCGCTGTTTGGATCAGACGGTGGAGGGAACCTTGGGGGTTCTATGCCTCGGAAGAAACGATGTTTTTCATCATCCTTTTCCTTCCTGGAGATGGAAACCGCGTGCTCATAAGGGTTTTCTCCATACCGAGGTGCTCACAGGTCTATTTCTCATAGCTGGTGCGATTTGTATTATAAAATTGGTTCGTTGTTGTCATTCCATGATTCCTAATTGTCTCTCGCCTCCATGGCAGCCATGTCGGCCTTTGGCTTGGCACTCTACAATGACAGCGGTCATAACCCACAAGCTTCAAGATCGATATTTTTTTAAGGAAAGGGACTTTGGTTAACCCCCAAGATCTCTTTTCATCAAAAACCTAAAATAAACAAAAGGGACTAATATTATAAACCCAAGGAATTAATAAACCCAATGCTTTAATATTATAAATCCAAGGAATTATTGAACCCAACAGATAAATATTAAAAACCTAAGGGATCAAGAAGTGCAAGGGATTGATATTACAAATATAAGAGATTAATAAAGATGACCATGATTGATATTATAAGCCTTTTTTTAATAATAAACCCAAAGGATTAATACTAAAACCCCAAGGGATTATGAACCCAAGGAAATAATATTAAACCCATGGGACTAATATTATAAACCCAACATTGTTAAACCCAAATATACACACTACAAACACTAAAATAAACATGGTTTACTTTCATGGTGACTCAACCTTTGTCAAAATGCGACATTCAACCAAGGGACTAATATTATAAAACCAACATTGGTAAACCCAACAAATATAAATACTACAGACACTAAAATAAACATGGCTTATTTTGATGTTGAGACAATTCTTGTCACAATGCGACATTCAACCATGATTGACCATGTTTGGCTATGATTGACAATAGCTTACAATGATTGATATTATAAACCAAATGCAATAATGAACCCAACGGATTGATATTATAAACCGAAATAAGCAATAAACCCGAGGGACTAATACTAAAACCCCAATGAACAATAATCCCAAGGGATTAATACTAAAAGCCCAAGGCACTATGAACCCAATGGAATAATATTAAACCAAAGGGCCAAATACTATAGACCCAACAACATTGAAGCATGAGACTAATATTATAAACCCAACATTGGTAAACCCAAATATAAATACTATAAACACTAAAATAAACATGGTTTATTTTGATGGTTAGACAATTTTTGTCACACTGTGACATTCAACCATGATTGACCATGTTTGGCTATGATTGGAAATGGTTTACAATGATTGATATTATAAACCAAATGGAATAATGAACAAAAGGGATTGATATTATAAACCCAAATAAACTCTGCACCGATGAGGGCTTGCACAAGTGTCTCCAAAACAGGTAATTGTCGATGTTCTTTCGTTTTCTTTGACTCAAGATGCAAATCCTTCTTTACAGTTCTGGTTTTTCATGATTCACTTTTTAATTCGGGTTACTCCTCCCAGCTGGGATGGGGGGTTTTGCATGTGTTAGTGTCTTGTGCAAAATGCTGGTGGGAGCTCTTGCTCGGTCCTCTAAGCATGCTAAAGTCCCCTCCAGGTACTTGAGTTTTCTTAACATTTTCGTAAAAGGGTTCTTTCGTGTTTTTAGGTCTCGACTCCAACAGGGAATCTATATGGGCACTATTGTGATGTTAGTGTACTTAACCAATTATGTTTTGAACAATGCCAACTCTTAAGGGTGATAGGCAGATTGCATATTTCCAAGGGGGTTTTATTGAAGTTCATTATTAATCTATTAGTTTTAAACAGTTACAATTATCTTTCAAGCAAAATGTATTATGTATTTTTCCAAGGGTCGGGGTTCAAATCCCGGCTTGAATTACTCAACTTCCTTTCTAGTGTTAGGTTTGACAGCCTGTGATGCTGCCAAAAAATCTATTGTTCTCAAGTTATGGTTAACTTATTTGATTATTTAAATGCATTCTACGAATAATATGATTCAACAGTTCTTCGTCTCTGTTCTTTAAATCATAGTTAACAGTTTATTTAACTGTCTATTTTCCATCAAAAGAATGTAAGATATTTCCCTAACTGCGAGGGTAGCACGAGGAAATTTCTTGATTTACCTGTTACACACTATATTTCTCATTGAATAAATCTATTGTTTCTTTTTCTTATTCAAAATGTGAATGTTGTTTCGTTTTGTTTATATGTGTATGTATGTTTGCTATGTCCCTGATATCCAAGGTTTGGTCTTCTTACAAAAGATTATAGCATTCTAAATTCTTGCAAGAAAAAAGGTAAATCTGGGTAGCAGTATGATCATTTCATTTCCCCGACATTTGCTTTCATTACTGATATATACTCATTTAAACTCCATTGTTTATTCCTTGTTAATGACTACTAATATTGACAGTGCATTCACTAGTGCACTCACTAATCTACGTTTCAGTTAATTACATGAATGTTAAGTTGTTAATCCTACTAACTATTAGCAATTGACATGCATAAATTTATATAAAGATACATAACAGATTCCTAATTACTTCATAAGAGAATTCCACTTATCTTGGTCACACTATGTTCCAAGTTTTGTCTGCAACTAAGCCTTGTTGCTTGATATTTTACCTCGAAACCTTGAGACTACTATATCTTGTAGTCTCGCCTCGAGTTGTTCTCGTACACAAGAAAATTATTCTTCTTTTTTTATTATGAGATCTTACTATCTCACAGCTATTTGGTCCAAACCACACGTATCTACAGAACTCTGCCTGACATCTCAGCACAGACTTTGTTTCCATTCTTTTCTTTCTTTTTCCTGATCTCAGATACCCCTATCCTCTTGATATTTCTCGAGTAAATACTCAAGAAATTAGTCAGGGCAGCTAACTGTCTCCCTAACTACTTAACAAGTAAAATAGTATTTACAAATAACTACTAATTCACTTCTGCATAATTAGTTCAAGAACTAGTTCTATAATTAAAATAATAACAAATTGTTTGGTTTGCAGTAAATCAAATATTTACATTATCTGGGGATATCACATCATCCTCCCCTAAGATGTAATATTGCCCCGATGTTTTCCTTCTGAAAATAAATCCGAAAACGTTTCCTTCATAACCTGCTCATCTTCCCACGTAGCCTCCCCCGACCCATAGTACTTCCATTACACTTTAACCTGGTTGATAACTCGTTTCCGCAACGTTACTTCTCTCCCATTGAGTATAACCAGGGTTCGACCAAAAGATCACCTTCCAAATCGACCTATATGAAGCAATACAACAATTTAAATCGTCAAACAACTTGTTTAATCAATTTGAATTCAAACAAAAATGCTTATTATATACTTTACCTTAATGTCTTGCCAATTGATTATGTGGTTAGCATCATAAATTTATTTCTTAAGTAGAGAAACATGAAAGACTTTGTGCACAAGAATATGCCTGGGTAAGGAAAGCTAGTAATCCACTGGTCCGATTCGAGCTAAAATTTGGAAAGGGCCACAGAATCGGGGTGGTAGTTTAGCACATCTGGTCCATTACAATGTGATTTTCTTGGCTCGTACCCGACTGTAAACATGATCACCCACTTGGAATTCCTGGATGCTTCTCTTCCGATCAGCAAAGTTCTTTTGCCAGTCCTAAGCGGCTCTCAAATTGATTCATGCCTTTTCCACCATCTCCTCCATTTCCTCTAACATATCTTCTCCTAACATCAACTTTTCCTTTGGATCACTCCAACTCAAGGGCGTCCTCTAGTTATGCCTATATAACACTTCAAAGGAACTCATCTATAAAGATGTATGTTATCCATTGTTATAGGAAAACTCTACCAAGTGCAGGTAGTCCTCCCACTTAGATAGTTGTTGCATTACATAAGTTCGCAACATGTCTTCTACTACTTGATTTACTCACTCTGTCTATCCATCCATTTGAGGATGATACGCAATGTTGAAGTGTAATTGTGTGCCCAATCGTTCAAAAAGAGCTTTCTAGAAGGCTGATGTAAATTTCATGTCATGGTTGGAAATAATCATCTTGGGTATTCTATGTAATTTAAAATGTTTTGCATAAAAATGTTAGCAATTTGTACCACTTTATAAGTTGACTGTACTGGTATGAAATGAGAAGATTTTCTCAATTTGTCTACTACCACCATGATTGAGTTATTTTTCCTTTTAGAATTAGGCAATCTGGTAATGGAATTGATAGATATGGTTTCCCATTTCTATTCAGGAATAGGTAGTGGGTGGGGTAATCATGTTGGGTGTTGGTGCTCTGCCTTTACGTGTTGGCATTCTAGACAACGGGCTAAATATTCAGCTACCTCCTTTTTCATACCAGGCTAGAAAAATTCCTTTCATAAACTAGGTGCAGAACAACAAAGGTTTTAACCCTCCTATTCTTAAAAGTTGGATGTGCCGAATTTGGGTCCTGGTAAGCACCTTTCAAGTTGTTAACTTTGATCATATTTATAGGGAGCACAATTGGATAGTTGATTTGTTTTCAAGGACAGGGATGACGAAACCAACATGTAAATTTTACTTTTATGCTTATGAACACGCCGACTTGATCAATGCAAGTAGTATAAACTACTCATAGAAGCAAAAGGGAGAAATCTAGGATATCTAGAAACATCGATAGACTTATATCGTAGGAGGAGGACAATCTTTTAGACAGTTTTTCTTTTTTTGATAAATCTTATAACAAAGAAAATGTAATAGAATAGTCGTAGGAGGAAAATACACAGGTACAAAAAAGGTTGATGTAAGAAATTTCATAAGAAGGTCGAAGAGAAACATGATTTTTGTAGTATTTTTTTATTAATGCAAAGAAGTAGCGTTTTTTCTACTGAATGAAAGAAAAACAAATTAAATAAAAAAATTATGTAAGATTAAAAATACTTAAATTTATTTTCATATAAAATGATATTGTGAAAATTATCATTTTAAACCCTAAAACATGATAAATCATGACTACGTTAATAATAACACATTTATATCACTACATTGTAAATAGTAAATAGAATTTAGGCCATAAATACATTCATATCAATACATGAATGTATTAATACTATAAATCTCAAAAATATTGATATAAACACCTAGAACATGAAATCCCAACAATAATATTATAAATGTAAACAATATTTTCATTTATGGATCTTGGTGAACAAAGCAAAGGGATCCACACAGAAGACCACAACAATCAGAAATGCAAGAGAAATATATAAAATAGTAACACTCCCATTGGAGCAAAGCAACATAAATGAAAAAAACACATCTAAATTGCACACATTGGATTTAAAGAAGAATAGCATAATAGGACACTTTAAGATGAAAGAAATACAATTTTGTACATAAAAACAACATCAATGTTTAAAATAATCACAATTTAACCAACATTGCAACCACAGAAAGAACATTGAGTCTTAACATATATTTTTTTGTTTTTTCTACATCAAATAATTCACTGCAAAATTGAAGTTCAAAACTATAAAGAAGGCCACAATGTTATTAGTTGTATTTCATAGTGATATGGACTTCAATCGCTCCACTTCCTTCTTCCTAATTGTAGCATATGCACTATCTTTCATCTTGGCATAACATTGGAAAGAAAAAGGCGATGCAATGCATAAACCATTTATTGATTTCATTCTTGATATGGCTATGAAGGTAAGGCCTTGCTGCTCTTTATTCCCGATATCAACTGACACTCGTTCTAAAGTCAATCCCTATGACTTGTGGATTGTAAGAGCCCATGCCATCTTCAAAGGAATTTGTTTTCAATTTCCTCTCATCACTGGGGTGATGGGGACAATGTTTGGATTGCTTGCATCAAATGGAACACCAACATACTTATCAAAAACAACAGTTGTGAACATTGGAAGTCGAGGTGGCTTAGAGGTAGGCGGATAGAATATATCCTTAAAAGAACTAAGTACACCATTCACGAAGCTAGCTTCAACCCATAAATTACCTGTCAACATAAGATGGTGACCACGACACAACAAAACTTCACGGTCCAATTGATCATCATCAACGCCACCAATTTCTGAACGGCTTGAATATTCAGAAACACATCATGTAATTGGAGAATTTAATGATTTTAATATATGCCTATTATGCAAGGACACCAAATTATCTGTTGGAAACATGTGAACTGCTGTATTAAATAAATATGTTTTTGTAGGATACAACCTCATACCATCCCGAGACATAAGAAAGTCCCAATCTTCAAGAATAGGTTCTATGTTTCTTATGTTATTGAGGACTCTACGAAAACAAGATTTTTTTTCATTATTCCCTTGTTGGCAAAATATTGTGTCAAGAGTGACAACAATGTTGAATTTGCTCCACAAGACTTTCCCTGTTGTATTACTTGCATATAAATTCTTATCTCTGACAGGAGGCAAAGGGCTTCTTCCATCACTTGACGAATTAGAAATAGCTTCAAAAATACAATGGATAAGGAAAGACTTCCCAGTGCTCATAGTGCCTTGAATAATCATAAGAAGAGCTTCACAAATTTCATATTCAGCAAAGTGCCTTAACATAATTTCAAAAGCAAGTCATTGTTTTTCCTACAAAGTATTTGGAGATGCAAATGTTTTGTTTGAAAGGTCAACAATATCACTCGTTGATTTTTCATTCCTTATAAAATTAGTAGCTTCCTATGAAACATCATCAGAAATAGTTGTACTTTCCCAGTCAAAGGATATATCAAAGTCCCTTCGACCAAGGGTGTGGAGATCAGAAACATTCACATCATTTGGTGGAACCAAATGAGAGAAAATCCGCCATTCTTGAAAATGATCTTCAACATTCATTTCGTGGTTATAAAAATCACCATGTTCTTCATCTTCAATATTGTCTATAGTTGATGGTTGTTGATTAACATTCCATGCTCGATATCCAAAATTCCTCCAACTTCCAATAATAACTTCAGCTGAAAGGCCAATTTCTGTAGAAATGTCATGAAATGGCTTGTACAATAGAAATTCTGACCAGAAAAAGGTTTCAAATTCCTCTGAAGCCTCACTGGGAATAGAATAAAACCGTGGCCAAACCCAAACAACAACATGAACATCTCTAGGCTTCCATTGATCTTGTTTACGCTTGCTATCAAATGTCCAATATCTTGTTGTTTCTATCAAAGATAGATGTTCAAGGAAAAAAGGTCTCTTCTGATAATGTTGAACGAAAGTATTCTTAGATGAACATTGTAAGACATCCCTTGATATTTTCCTAAAACCATTCTT
This sequence comes from Pinus taeda, assembly GCA_000404065.3. Lineage (NCBI taxonomy): Eukaryota > Viridiplantae > Streptophyta > Pinopsida > Pinales > Pinaceae > Pinus > Pinus taeda. The sequence continues at coordinate 96,421 of APFE031712991.1, read as the reverse complement.
CCAACATTTAAGGAAACAAATTTCTGACTATGAACAACAAGAGGTAGCTTAAGCAACATATGGCATGTTTCTTGTGCTCCAAGGTCATGGTCAATAATCGTTTCTGCAAGAAACTTTCTATATGCAAATAAAGCACAATCCTCAGAGCCAATAGAATTTGAAATTATAGTTAATATATGATGACAAATTTCAGACCTTTTTTTTACTTTCGATGCATACTTAGCAATGTATTTCAACACAGCATAGCAAGAAAGCACTGGCTGGCAATCAAAATTTGCACGCCACATTGTTAGAAGGTCAATGTTATGTACATTAAGCTTGTCATCATTTCTTACTGGCTCATATTTTTTTCTTCCTTGATCATCTATGAACAATCTTGTTTCACCACAAAGATCGCATGGAGCATTGTACCAACATGTTAGAATAGCACCCCTTTTGCGCAAACAAGAATCGACAGTACACTTTGTGTGCCTTTGGACACGGTTTAATAATTCTTCGTAATCATTATGAGGATTATAAGAGAAAATATGACCAGTATCCAACAAGCAAGGGTCATCATTGAGGCTTTGTGGAACCATTATGTTGCAACGATGTATGTCACGCGGATTCCGTGCAGTTACATATTTGTTGAAGAACATCATTGCAAGTTGTACATTAGAACTATTTGACCAATCAAGTATTTCCATGTCAGGAGCACCTTATAACCATAGGAAACCATGGATATGTGCTGAACCTTTGTGTTGCCACTCATATCTGAAATAAATGAAAATATAGTTACTACAAACAATATATATATAATCACAATAAAAGTTGAAAAAGTATAGAAAAAAATTCAACACAAACCTGTACCAAAAGTCTTTATATTTAAGATATTTTTGGATAACTTCCTCTCGAAAAATATTGAATCTGTGGTGCATAAATGCCGCAACAATTTTGAGGGTACTACATAACATTGTCAATTTTCATACGATGCTCATTTGAAGAATGAGAATGTGAATGTATGGGCATGAGGTTATGCAACTCTGGCCACATTGTGTCAGCTGCACTCAAAGTAAAAAATAAAGATGGACATCCTAACTGAGTAATCATGTCCGCCAACTTAGATCGACACTTAGTCCAGTATGCCCTTGTACCTCTCAGAGAAGAACCAAACAGCATAAGATGCTCAGCAACCTTATTATGTGGTAAATCAGATAGTTGGTGACGCAACTCCTTGAATGTTGTAGGCGAGTTATCATGTAAATTTTTTTTGCAAAAGATGCAGTAGTTGCATGGCTCCGATGATGCATTATCATGTTTAATAGGTAATATCAAAACCGAGGATGGCTTCCAAATCTCTGATCATAGTACCTAAGAAGATGCAATGCATACTCATGAACTTCAACACTACAAATACGTAGTTGCAACCAATCAACATCACCAGTGGGGAAAAACGTTGGGAATGCCATATCGAACAGCCCCTCTGTATTATATTCATTGACTGGAGAGGTTCCAATAGTGGGCCAATCCATGTCTTGAACATGTGAAGAGTGAACATTATCAAGAAATGCTCTAATTTCTTCCACTTCTCTACATTCATTTGGTAGGCGAGCAACAAAAAAGAAGGATGAGTGGGAAAATGCTCAACATGATACTCTTCATTATTAGTTTCATTGATCTCAGATTCTTCAATATGACAATCAAGAAATTTAAGCCTAGAGGAGACATCTGTTGATCTTTCGGGTAGACCATTCACTGAATCATAATCAATTACAACATCTCGATAGTATTGATCATGCTGGATTTTGAAAAGCAATGCATCCATCACTCGAGATATTTTGACATAACACTCATAATATTTAGACTCAGCGCGATGTCTCCTCACAATTGGAAAGTCAATATCTTCAACACGTCGAGGAAGGCTTAGTACAATTGTAGAAATATCTTGAGGAAATCTAATTGTATGACCACTATACTTATATTTCCCACCTCAAGCATGTGTCACTTGCAAAATGGGATTCACACATGCTATTAGCATTTCTTCAACTTGAGTAAGAACTCTTAAAATATGAGGTTGCTCACCAAGATCCATGTTATTATACTGACAAAAACAATGTGCTCCTCTTTCACTCTTACATCGTCTGCAAACAGGTCCTTCAGAATGTCTCACAACAAGGATTCCTGGATATGATTCTTGGCAAATGTGGCACATCTAGACAGCTGACAAGCTATCTATATTTGCTCAAAACCTTTTATGCACTGCAATCATGTTTTGATCAAAACGAATATGATCTCTACTCATTGAGCCATGTTGAAAACCATTTCGATGAGTAAAATCTCTTCTAAAATTTACTTCATCTTCAAGAACATGAGATTCCATTCGCAAATTTGAAGCACTTGGAATGGATCTATGAGAATGTGTTTCCAAATTCATGGTGTGCATTTCACGAATCTGAGAGGATGTAAAAGTCTTTCTGTCATAAAAGACTTTAAAATTTAATTTACAACTAATTATAAATGAAGAAAATGAAAAAGAATCAAATGCATTGAAAATTTACATTTTTGTCTTCACGTGGATGAGGGTTATGAGATGGTTTCTCTTGGATTTTAAGAACAGTGGATGAAACATTTTTGCATGTAGTTTCTTTGCCTCTATTCAAATGAGTTGTTTCCTATTTCAAAAAAATAAAATACATTATAAAACTAAATGTCCAAAAAGGAAAGATTCAAAAATTGAAAATAAATCAAATACATCTACAATAGTTTTACAATTTGATCTTTTGGATTCCAATTGGTCAACCTAACGAGATGACATCATGGTTGCTCCATGAAATGTTACAAAACATAATTTCAAGGGAACTGTAAATGAGAAAATGAGAAAAATATGTAATCCACCCAACATTTATATTTGTTTGGCGATGTGGATGAATGTTGTGAGATAGTTCCTCTTCACTTCTAACATCAGTAGATGTAACATCTACAAAGTTAATTTCTATTCCTATATTGGAATGACTTCTATCCTGTTCAAAGAAAATAAGAGACGCCATAAAATTCATTGTCTAAGAAATTAGAGATTTAAAAAATGAAAAGCAAATTAGAAACACTGAAAATTTACATTAGCTTGGAATGTAGCTGAACAACCACTTTGCAGAAAAAACCAAAATATAAGTGTGTTACCTCCATTGTGCCACGCGAAATGCTGTCAGGGATGACTGGTTCTCTTAGTGGGACCACATTACTTTGAGAAGCGGGATTTGAAGGTCTTTTGTTTCGAACCGCTGAATCCAAATCATCAAACAAATGGCCAAGTAACCTATCATTCAAATCATCACACAAAATGTCATCGTTACCTCGACCATGGCTTATTTTCAACCTTTGGCCATCAAAACATGCGATTGGACACATGGAAGGGTAAGGGTGGAGATTTTCATGCACAATATCGATATGGTGTTCTTCCCGGTTGCAAGATGTTTCCCCAATGTTATGAACATTTTCAGAAGAGAATCGAATGACAAGACTACGCTGAGGAGGAGCATATTCTGATAATGAACTATCAACAAGAAATGTTCTTTCCATTATATCGTCCATACTACAATACTGACAAGGAACTATAGAATCATTTTGAAGAGTGACTTCACTCGTTTTTCTCTTATATGCAGCTCTCCTATGCTCATTTATCACATCCTTATTTTTTTGATACCACAAACGACGACTTTCATTAGACCTCTCATGTGATTCTGATGACAAATTTCTTTTTCTTGCACGCATGCTTGTGCCTTCAGATGACATGTCTACAATGAATAATAATTATTCATTATGCAATCATAAACATGGAACATAAGAAGTGTATATCTTATTTTTTTTCCAACCAACCATATAAACTTATGAAAATGTATAAGGCTTTTTCCAAATGCCTAAAAACAAAAACAAAAAATTTCAAAATGGCAAAAAAAACAAATGAATTCTTCTAAATGGCTCAAACAAAAAAGAAGTCTAAATTTCCATGTATCATATTATAATCAAAATGGAACCCATACTATTGCGACACAAGAATCTAAAAATTTGGAACTATATATACTATCAAAATATAAATATAAATATTAAAATGAACATAAACATATAAAACTGTTTGAGAATCAATGACAAAAACCATTACAAATATAATGTATAACATAAAGCATAGAAATTATAATTATACAAACAAAGATAAAAGCATAACATTGAGAGACATCTACATGTAAATAAGAGAACTTTAGTGGAAAAAATATTAAATATTTTACATCACAAAGATTCATACAAACATAATTTTAATGTATTACCATAAAGACACATAGTGTGTATAGAGGAAAAAATGGAAATATTTTACACAACCACAAAGAGTATATAAAATAGAAATATTTATAAGAACTCGTAAGAATACTAATATCCTAAGAATCCATCACCATATCCAATGGTGGAATCTCATCAACATAATCCATACGGACAGCAATTGTAAAAGAATCTCCATACTAAATCAGATCATTGCAGTCCTCTTGTGCTGGGTACCAAAATTGAGACATCTGCTCATTAGTTGAATTATCAATATCTATTGGAAAATAGATGCGACTTACCATGTCATATAATAGGAAAGGAACTTCACTGTAGTTGCACATAAGAACCAAACCATGGATTGTTCGGAAAGGAAGATAGTCAGGACATTTTCTATTTATATCTGTAGAAATTTCTTCCAACAACTTCCATCTGAAACCCCAATCATCTTCAAAGTAGTCAATTCTTCGTTCAAAACACGGTTGACCAAACTGGAAATGATCTAATTCTTCAATTGACCATACAGAGGTGGACCCATCATTGACAAGTCATATCAACTGATTCATGTATATTGCTAACAACATACAATGTATGTCACTCATTGGAACAGATGAAAAACCCCACTCTTTTTTTATTATGTCAAACCAGTAGATTGTATACACGTACCGAGGATAATCTTCATAATCCTTGTTGAGATACAACCAAAAAAATTCACTTTTATAAAACACTACATTCTTGGGGGGTGAAGTGCCACAAAATGGAACAACAACCCTTTGCCATACCCTATCAAGACTACTACAAACATAAAATTCGGATTGCATTTCGTCAAAGATATGCTTTAGAACAACCCGGTCATATTTTCTGTTGCTTACATTTTCCAATAATCAAAAGAACCCCGAGTCTCCAATTCGTACAGACCCTATGTTTTTAAATGCCTTTGTAAACGGATTTGTTACAAAATAGTTGTGTGTTTGGGAGCATTCTTTTGGTAAGGATAAAACCACCATTGGTCCAACAACACACTCTACTCTATATCTTGAATCTATGGATCCCAAATGAAACTGATATATATGGCCATTCTGATTAAGGTATTGGGCAGCAAAATAATTGTCTTGACAGTTGAGGAAATGAACAAGAAATCCAAAATGGTTCATGGAGACATTCTTGCGATGTAAAAATAAAGAAGGGTTCTATAGAGCTATAACTAGGGTCTCCCACACCTCTAATTATCCCACATTGATAAGTCAATCCGGGAACGTTTTGTTATTGCAAAGAGTAACTCAATCCGAGGCTATTCGTCTGAGTAATGCTTAGTAGTATAGCGTTCAGAAAATTCAAGAGTAAACAGATGCTAAACTAGGACTAAATTACTCCAAAAGGATAGAATCACACAAGACAGCTTATCAGTCAAGGGTACATAAGCGATAACCCATCCCTCTAGAAACTGATGGAAAGGAAATTAGAGCATGGACCATAGGTCTAGGAGCTAGGCACCAACTGCTGAGGCTCACTACAGCCTTAGACCTTCTCTCACACCAAAATAGCGAATGCAAGTAAATGGAACGGCAACAAGTAAAATGGAACAACAAATAGGAAATGGAACAACAGTAAATGGAACAGCAATCAAAAGAACTAAATCTCGCGAGTCAGAACCAAACTTGCTCTATTGAACAAAACCCACGCTTTGCGATGAAATAACAATCTTCTCTCTTAAAGCAAACTGGATGGAATGTATTTTATGGAACAACACTCATTGATGAATTATGGAACGACAGGAATCGACCATATATGCACACCTCACATTAATATAGTAATCTGACAATTAAGGATAATAAAACTATGTTTCCAAATAGAATAACATCACTTTCGGATTCCAATAATTGGGATTTCAAATGAATCCAATAACAGTAATATTCAGTACAGACGCTCTGTAACAGAAATAGATGGTTTAGACTAAAAACATGCGATCAACTCTGAAAAGATTCAATTATACAATGCGGAGTCATTACACAGATTTCCTGAAAAAACCATTAATGCATTAATCGTAGCAAAGCATAGCATAGCATATGAAAGGTATATCAGATTACTGAGTAATAAAGATAAGCAAACCACGCATAAATCAAGTTATAATGATACAAAAGAAAGTGTACTTCGGAGCCGGGCCCTTAGCTTCCAATGGTACACCGCCTTAGATTACTCGAGACGCAAAGATGAAATAAACACCAATTCTTTTGTATTAACGCATCAACAAACGTACAGTAAACCAAGTCTCAGTGAGACTCGATGACCAAAGTTTGTCTGAAACTGAAAATTACAAAAATAAGTCCCTTTTCTTAACGATGTTGTTCCTTTTTATAAAAGTAACGACGTGGATATCTAGGTAACAAAAAATAAGTAAAACAGCGATCCCTCAGGATCAAAGATCCTGAGGGATTCGCCAAGCTGTTAATCCTTTACTTTTCTTTCCCTTTTTCGTCGAATTGGTATCCCTTCTTCCTTTCCTGGGTTATTCTTCTTTGATCTGCTCGATCTCGTTTGCATCTGGTTCCCTTCTAGAGGGACAACAGTTATTCCTCCTCTATCTTTCGCTTTTGAATGACAGCTCTTCGTTTCCACCTTTCCCTGCATAGAAAAATGACAATTATCAATGATTAAGCTTCCCATGTTAATTCTTACACATTTTATTCGAATTATTTATTCCTTTGAGTTCATGATGCAGAAAAGGTTACAAATGTTACTGAAAAGACACTAAATTGTTTGTCAAAAGCATACCTTTCAAGTGCTCCACACACCCCCCTGCTTACCCTGTTTCATGCCCTCATGAAAACATTATAGTTGACATGCAAGGCGGTAAGAGAATAGGCTGGAGAGGGAACCTCGTGCGGAGGCCTACAACCGTGATGAGCATCTAGATCATCAAAGAACTGATTTATTTGACCTGCAAGCATTTCATACAAGGCCTGATATCCGGGTGCAGGGTGCCAAATGATTGGACTACGAAATCGATACCCTAACTAGGATGGCCCTGCTTGCAGAATACGTTCCCAATAAAGGTTCAATCGGCTGGCAGCTAGCTCAAAATTTTCGTATTTGAATGGTTCCCTGAGCTGGATGTTTGGGCTAGAAGTCCAGTATCATAATTTTGCAGCATCAATGGCGAGGTCTTTAATAGTCAGAAAATATTCCGGACTATGTCGGATCAGGTCTTCGTGCATGGGTCCTAATATCTCGATGACACCCGGGGTCCTCATAAGGTTCCTATGCTCTCTCCATAGCATCACTGGGTCTCTAGGCTCAGCTCTCACCCATAAGTCTAGGCTATTTTCCTGTCACTGAAAGGTGTTATAAGCTCTGAGCCATTTCAGCTGATTAACCCCAAATGAAAGGAAGGCTTGCAATTGTATGTCACCAATAAAATGACCAGGATTTAAGTTAGTTTCCTGGTCTAGCACGACGTTGTGCAAGTAAAATTTGCACAATAATCGTTGAACCTTAATTCCATAATGCTTGCAACAATCTATGAAATCATTAATAGTATTGATTTGGATAGGGGCACCCGCCCTAACAGCCTTTATTTTTAATCGTAAATATCGTTCAAGCAAAAATAAAGCATAGTTTTTAGTAGGGTACCTACAGGTCAAAGTGTCATTATACAAAGAACATACAGTGTCCATATGCTTAATAACAATATCTAATCGACGAGTTATATTGGCAACCTTTTCCTGCTCCCTTTGCCATCCTTCGAAGGCCTGGCTCTCAGACTGACTAATATTCTGAAGTTGCTGTTGTAACTCTTCGTATTTCTCCTGGGGGACTGCTTGTTCTCTCAGTTGTTCAACTTCTTACTGAGCTTGCTTCATCATCTTGTGCAAGGTTCTTGTTTTTGGATCCTTTTTCCATAGAGCCATAAAGGCCGGGAATTTTACCTGAACCTTTTTGTTATGCTGTTTGGAGTTCAGAACCCGAATTACTCCTGAGGGTGGTGCTTCTATTTGGGTCTTCTTACTCTCTTTTTCTTTCTTAACATGAATGAAAGGTTGCTGTGGTCCCCCTGTTATTGGAACATCTTCCTGCTCCTCTGCCTCAATTGGAATGTCAGTCCGTTCTTCAGGGTCAATTGGAACAGCAGTCTGTTCTTCAACGTCATTTGGAACAACAGTCTGTTCTTCAATGTCATTTGGAACAACAGTCTGTTCTTCAATTTCATTTGGAACGGAAGTAGGTATTCCAGCGGGGTTTCGACCAACAGAGCGGCTATAAGTCTGTCATCTTCTTGTCCTACAGGATTTTGCTGCATTGGCCCTTTTTCTTTTCCTTGTGGTCCTTCGTATCCTCAGGTTGGCTTTCAAAATCTGAATTTGTTTTCGGAGCTTGGCTATAGTGTTTAGCAACTTCTGCTGTTTCCTCCTTAATTTCTTAATTTCTATTGCCTCAGCAAAGGGTTTATGACTGGCCCTTAAATTTGCTCCTACTCCATCTAGAATTTCTTCTAGTGTCTTGAGAACAGATTGTTCCTGATTGGTGTCTCTTATTTCCTCATCATGAATGGGCAGGTTTTCTTCTCCTGCCTTTTCTGCATGTGATTTCTCGGGTGTGTCTTCCTTCGGAGGTCCGTCAGGGAGGACTGCTGGGCTGGAGGGTTGGCCATACTCCCCCATATTGGACAGGATTGCAGCCAATTCCTCTTCACCCACAGGGTCCCACAGCGGGCCACCCTTCGGCTCTACTACTTCCTCCTCTTGATTGGACTGCTCAGTGACTGCCTTGGAGTGTTCAGCTTCTGTTTCTGTTTGAGAGTGCTCGTCTCCTTCCTCGACTCCTTCTCCGGGCTGCTCAGCCTCGGCCCTAGATTTCTTAGCATTTTCTTCGGAAGGTCCTCCTTCTAGTTCTGGAGGTTCGTCTGTAATCTCAATTGGCTGGCTAGTGGTCTCCTGGATCTTTTCTAGCCTCCCTCGTATCCGAGCCAGTCGGGCTAATTTCCTTGGTCTCTCAGGTTGTTCGGGTGTACCAGCAACATGTTTTTCTGCTACCATTTTTCTGGGTTCTTCTGGTCGTTATGGTGTATTAGAGGAATGTTTTCGTTTTGGAGCAAAAAGTTTTTCTGCTGCCAATTCTCTGCGTTTTTCTAATCGTTCTGGTGTGCTAGAGGAATGTTTAGGTTTTGGGGATGGTGCAGCCAATCCCCCCTCGATCATTGCAATGAGCTCCTCCCAACTGCTCTGCTGTTGAGTGAGACTATGGCTCACTATCAATCAAATCAATCCATGGTGGCTAACAACTGTTTCTATGTGCTGTGCCTTTTTCAGGCTTCGGGCCGCATCATGTAATAACGAATTTAAGAGTGCAGGAAGATTTAGAGAACATTTTCCTTTCAAAACAGCTAAGAGTTTAAGATGATGTGGTCTTACCACGTCTTTCCTCCCTTCGCAAGTGATGTAGCTCTGCACTATCTTTGCTAATTCGGTCCAGGGTTCCCCTAACGTTGCTGGCAAAACTCCCTTCCCCTTGACTGTCAAGCTTTGGCCTTCATCCTGGAAAATCTCCATAATCTTTTTTAGTCTTTCTTTCTTTAGCGTCCATACAGGTCCAACAGCTGCTAGTCCCGGGACTTCTGCAATTATATCATCAGTGACCGCTATCCATCTTTCTCTTACTATGGAGTAGTTCTCCTGTAGATTTTGCAGGAATTCCAACGTCACTGTTTCATTCGATTCTTGTAGGCGACTGAAATAATTCAACCACCCTGCCTTTCCAAGATCTCCTGGGTAGCAGTGGAGACTGTCAACTCCTGAGGTTCGCTTCAGACTCCCTTTCCCCCCATGGTTCCACTCAGAATTCTCAATGGAACAGCAACTGCCTGTGTTGTTTGAGATGCAGAGAGGGTGATCCTCGCAAGGTTTTGGAAAAGAACACAGAGTATGCAACAAAAAAGGATCGTGGATGGCAATTTTCGTAAAATAGAATTATCATACCGTTAAACCATGCCATACCTTCATACATTATCTTCCCTGAATGGTGTGCTGACACGTAATTCGTGGAGTAATGAGGTTACCTTCCCCCCCGCGATCTGATAGGCTCTCCCCAGCCGTCAAATAGAGGAGCACCGGCCATTCGGAAACCAAGTCATAAAGGAACAACATATGAAATTATTCCATGTTTTAGATAGACAACGAAATACCGAAATCGAGGCAAAAAGGTGGATCGTGTTTTACATAAGAGCCTACGTGATATGATGCGAGGTCAGGGGATGGGACGTTTGTCAAGGGTACAAAATCTCCAGCGGTCATTGTCAGTTCTGTTGCCATGATTGGTGGTAATGAGTGTTCATGCGATGTATACATCGGGACATAAAATATGATCTATTCATAGGATATAAGAGACGAAGAAGTATTGATGTCATACCTATTGGTGTAACCATTACGACTTCAATACCATTGATAGAGCTATGCTGCCAATAGGTGTTCATAACCTTAGCAGAGTTGTTTATTTCACCCCCGAAACCATGATCCTTTGTGTGTATTTTGAAGAGTATTTTGTCAAAATGTAGGCCATTATGCTGGCTTGATAACCAGGTAGCCATAATGTCATTCACAAGGTAGGTGTGGAACATGGGCAGGCCGGCTTGTGATGAGACCCCCTGTTCCAAGGTCTGTTTATTTAGTGTACCTTTGGACCATATCCCTGGTGTGGTGGCCAGAATGGGAATGCCACTTCACTTCCATCCTTATGATCATGGTAGGTTGGCTCTTGATGAGACCCCCTATCCTGCATTTGACAATTGATAATTCACATTTACTTTTTCTTTTTGCAGAGAACTTTTTATTATCTATTTACACATAAGGGTGGTTCAAGACTCCTTAACAGTGGGGAATGGTGGAAGAAGTATTATCATCCCAACAGGAAGATATAAATCCTCTGCTCTTACCCCTAAGTAATAATCAAAAGAGATTTCTTTTTTTTTTAAGGGAAATTGTCATGATAAAGATCACCAACCAGAGCAACGGTAATAAGACAATGACAACGAAGATGAGAAGTAAGTGTGTCCCTCCTCTTGTCCTCTTATCAATACTAGGCCTTATAAAGATAGCGATCTATGATTTGCTGACTTCGGTATGTCATGATTTATGTTCATTGCATAAGTCCATAGTTGTATCTTAAAGACTGGGGAAAACATGGGCGAAAATCATCCTCAATATCATTAAAGAGAGCAAAAACATGCTGATGGTGTTCCTTTTGAGAAAGGAATAGAAGAGAAGAATCCATGCAAGCAAATACTTGAGATGTTGTTTATTTAAAAGGAACAACAAAAAATCACAAATGTTGTTCCTTTTGAAAAGTAACAGCAGAAAATCGCAAATGTTGTTCCTTTGGAAAAGGAATAGCAGAAAATCACAAATGCTATTCCTTTTGAAAAGGAACAGCAGAAAATCGCAAATGTTGTTCCTTTTGAAAAGGAACAATAGAAAATCACAAATGCTGTTCCTTTTGAAAAGGAACAGCAGAAAATTGCAAATGCTGTTCCTTTTGAAAAGGAATAGCAGAAAATCGCAAATGATGTTCCTTTTGAAAAGGAACAACAAAAAATTGCAAATGCTGTTCCTTTTGAAAAGGAACAGCAGAAAATCACAAATGATGTTCCTTTTGAAAAGGAACAACATAAAATCACAAATGCTGTTCCTTTCGAAAACGAACAGCAGAAAATCACAAATGCTGTTCCTTTTGAAAAGGAACAACAGAAAATCACAAATGTTGTTCCTTTTGAAAAGGAACAGCAGAAAATCACAAATGCTATTCCTTTTGAAAAGGACAACAGAAACACAACAATGTTGTTCCTTTTGAAAAGGAACAGCAGAAACACAACAATGCTGTTCCTTTTGAAAAGGAACAGCAGAAACACGACAATGCTGTTCCTTTTGAAAAGGAACAACAGAAACACGCAAATGCTGTTCCTTTTGGAGAAGGAACAGCCAGAACACGCAGAATGCAAAAATCAAAATAAAAAAGAAAGATCAATGAAAATGTTAAGAAAACATATATACAAGAACTTATGTACAAGTTATAGAAAAATGAATTCCTTACTGAATTATAGGTGAGGAAGATTTTGCATCCTCTCCTAAAATTTCCATATCAGTGTCTCAACGTAGCTACTGACAGAAGGATTCCCGAGTGACTGGATTTCGATAGAGGCGAACTCGGTGGCCATTTACCTTGAATGCATATCCATAACCATCGATTGTGATCAAAGTGAGGGTCCCATTATCATGTACTTTCTAGATTTCGTATGGTCCCAACCATCGAGTCTGAAGTTTCCCTGGGAAGTCCTGAAACCGAGAGTCATATAACAAAACCCAGTCTCCTTCATGAAAGACTTTGTTCTTGATGAGTGCATCATGCCATTTAGCTCGCTGCTGTTGAATAAGTGTTGTATTCTATAATGCAGAGAGCCTGCTTTTGTCCAATTCATTAATATGCTGTAATCGATTGATTTGTGCCTCACTTAGATCTAGGCCAACTTCCTGCATAGTTCGTAGCTTTTGGATTTTGAATTCTATGGGGAAAATAAGTTGTTTTCCAAACAATAATTGATAGGGTGAATAACCTATGTTACTTCTCGATGTGGTTCTATAAGCCCACAGTACTTCAGGTAATCGGGCGGCCCAATCACGCCTATGTGACGCAATGGTTTTTGTTAAAATTGATTCTATTACCTTGTTGCTACTTTCTACTTGCCCATTCGCCTGCGGGTGATATGGGGTAGTAATTTTATGCTGGACATGATAATTGTTAAGTGTTGTAGCTAATTTATTTCCAGCAAATTGTGGTCCTCCATCTGTAATTATTTCTCTCGAAAGTCCATAACGTACAAACAAATGGAACAAGAATTGTATTACAGAATCTTCTGTAGCTCTAGGTAACGCTTCGGCCTCGACCCATTTGGTGACATAGTCTGTCGCCACCAAGATATATGTTCTCTGATTTGATGATGGGTTGATGGGTCCAACGAAATCAAGAGCCCATCGTTCAAATGGCTCAATGACTAATTGTGGCCTCGGAGGCATTTCGTCGGCTTGACCAGGTCGTCCTGCTCACTGGCAGCTGTCACAGGCTTGGGCAAATTTCTTCGCATGTTTGAAAATTGTAGCCCAATAGTATCCTGTCTGCAATACTTTATGTGCTGTTATTTTTTCAGCAAAGTGTCCCCCACATGGTCCGTCATGACAAACTTTTAAAATGTCGAAAATTTCATCTTCTCGAATACATCTCCTAATTTGCATGTCTGCCTCTGTGTGGAACAAATAGCTCACAATCCACGAAAATCGAGTACTCTTCTGAACAATCTGCTTACATTCATTAGGGGTTAAGTGTTTTGGTAGCTTACCTACTGCAAGGTAATTGGCAACATCAGCATACCAGGGTATTTGAACAGCAACAGCAAACATGTGCTCATCAAGAAATTAATCTTCCACTTCTGCTGCTTCAATTGATTTTGGTATTGGTGAGAGGAAATCGGCTACAGGGTTTTCCTTGCCAGGTTGATCCTTGATTGTGATATCGAACTCCTACAATAAGATCAACCATCTAGTTATTCTAGCATTTGTAACAGGCTTATTTTCCAAATATTTGATAGCAGAATGATCTGTATATAACATAACGGGATAGCTTGTGATATAATGTCTAAACTTTTTAACAGCATGTATTACGGCCATGAATTCTTTTTCAGTGACAGTGTAATTTAATTCAGCAAAGGATAAATTTGTGCTGATATAGTAGATAGCATATGGTCTTTTATCCTCTTCCTGCCTAAGGACTGCACCGATTGCTGTATCTGAGGCATCAGATGAGATTTGGAATGGTAACTTCCAATTTGGTCCTCGAAGGACTGGAGCTGTTGATACAAGCTTCTTTAATTCCTTGAAAGCACAGTCACATTTTTCTGTCCACAAGAAATCAATATTACCAGTTAGTGCATATAAAGGTGCAGCAATGTGTGAATAATGTTCTATAAATCGTCTATAATACCCAGAAAATCCAAGAAAGCTGTGTACCTCTGTTTGAGTAGTGGGGATGGGGATAAGCAAAAGTATTTGAATTTTGGCCTGGTCTACCTGAATGCAAGTTGTTGAAACATAGTGTCCTAGAATGAGCCCTTCTGTCATCATCATATAAATTTTTTCGTGGCTTAAGCAAAGCCTGGTAGCGATGCAACGTTGTAGGAATTTTTCTAGAGTATCTAAAGCTGGATCAAAATCATCTCCATATGGTGTAAAGTCATCCATGTACACCTCAAGTCCATCATTTATTAAATCTGCAAAGATGCTAAGGACAGCCCTTTGGAATGCAGCAGGAGCATTACATAGGCCAAAGGGTAGAACTCGATAGGAAAACGTTCCCCAAGGACAAGTAAAAGTAGTTTTATGTTGGTCTTCAGGGGCAATCTGAATTTGATTGTATCCACTGAAGCCATCCAGGAAAGAAAAGAATTTCTTGCCTGCTAAAGTGTCCAATACTTGGTCTATGAATGGGAGAGGGAAGTGACCTTTCTGTGTGGCTTTATTTAACTCCCTGTAATACACACAAATCCTCCATTTTCCATTCTTCTTGGGTACCACCACAAGCAGAGAGACCCATTTACTATCGGAAATAGGATAGATGAAATTAACATCTAAAAGTTTCTGAAGTTTAGCTTTTACAACATCTTTTAGATAAGGGTTGAGTCTTCTTTGCAGTTGACGAACAGGTCTGGCATCTTTTTCTATATAAATGTGGTGGGTGGATAATTGAGGATCAATCCCTTTCATATCAGGGTAATCCCACGCAAATGCTTCTTGATACTTTCGTAACAGATGGATGAGCTTTGTTTCTTGGTCTGCTGTGAGGTTGGCATTGATATTTAGAGTCTTACCCAGTTCAATTTCCACTACTTTACTGTTGGCGACAACAATCACAGGTATTGTTTGGTCGTGCACATCCTTCAAAGGATCTTCTTCTAGTTCACTATCAAATGTTTCTTCTATCATGAAACACTGTGTGTGACATCTAGATTCAGTTTGAATAATGAAATTATTGATGGCATCGTCTTTTGTTTGGTCTTTAAAATCTAGAGCCTTCTGTGCAGTCAATGGGGATCTGATATTGTTAGTAAGGTATGACACAGGGTGCTGGTTAGTTTTTATCATTGTAAGACTTGGCTGTGCTGGGGGTATAGAACTAGATTTTTAATATATGGTCCTCTAGTTATAGTCATGTTTCCCTGCCGACAACCAATGTAAGCATCGACAGTAGCAAGCCAAGGTCTACCTAGAATTAGCGGATGTCCATCCAGTCGGGTTTTTGGAATAATTATCAGGAAATCGGTTGGGTATTCCCAGGAATCTACAGAAACCATGACATCGTATAGAGTACATTCCGGTCGAACTACAGATCGGTCTGCCAATTCTAACAAAGTAGAAGTAGGTTCTACTGATGTAATGCCGAGCTTTTGGCAGGTAGAAGTTGTCAAAATATTAATTGCAACTCCTAGATCAACTAAAGCATTAGTCAGGGTCTGACCATAGATTTGAACAGTTATGATTGGATTTCCGGGATCTTCATATTTAATTTGTGTCTCCTTTCCTGACAACAGGTCAGATAAAGTACCGACTACTTGGACTCTTGGGTTAGTGGTTGCATTCCTCCTTGATTTTTTTATGCACAATTTTTTTATAGTTTTTGCGTATATAGGGATGTCTTGAATGGCTTGGAGGAATGGAATTCTTATGTACAAATTTTGTAACTCTCTTAGAATGTCAAAGTCTGGATATTGCACAGGTCATGGTATGACTAATCATTCTGGGAAGGGAGGAGAGGATGTACTTGCTTGATGATGGGTCTGCTCCTTATTTACACCCTCTTGTTGTAACGACTGTTCTATTGGTAATTGATTTTCAATGTGAACTGTTTTATCTCCCTCCATTTCAATTATACGTCCAGATCTTAACTGAAGATCATTGCACTCCCTCAAGTCAGGTCTGATTTCTGATGTTTCCATGATTTGGAGGGATTGGACCGGTCTATTATTTGGATTGGGATTGGGTTGGGCTGGGAGTTGCGGTCTCAGATTAGACTGGGGGTTTTGTTGTAAAGCTAGCAGAGTCGGTTGAGGGAGTGGAATAGTTCCTGCTGGCTGATATGTCGATTTTGGCGAGTTTGTCTACCAGGGTGAACCTTGTGAAGTAGGGGGCATCCATTGTGGAGGATATGAGTTATTCTGCCAATATGGTGGGGCGTAAGGAAAATTCGGCCAGCCGAATTGGCTTGTCTGGTTCATCCACGGATTTGGAGAAGGAAACGGTTGTGATGACCAATTCGGAAATGGGGGTTGAGATTGGTTTTTCCACATACTATATTGCTGAGCATTATACTGCGGAGGCTCGAAAGAAGAAGTTTGGTCTGAAAACATACCAGATTTCCTTGGTTGCCATTGGCGACGCTGATTAGTGAAGTATGCTGATTCTGGCTCTTCTTCCGTTTCCTTATATACTGCCTTCAATCCAGGAAGTGAGGGGCATCTCTCAATAAGGTGATATTTTGTACAAATAGCACATGTTTGGACTGCATCCAGTGGACATTCCTTGTGGCTATGTTTTCTTCTACATCAGGGGCAGAAAATCGCCAGATTTTGTTCCGCCTCCATCTGCTTCTGTTTAGCCTGCACAATATCAAGTTGTGTAGTTAATGTCCCCAGAATATCAGTTTTAAAATTTTCCAATAAATTTCCAAGTTCTACACGTGTTACTCCTTCTGTTGATATTTTGTTATCTCTGACAAACCGATCATATTCCGCTGGTTTTATCCTTGTGCTGCCTCTCGAACTCCTGATACATAAATCAATGATGTCAGCAAAATTCTCTTGATAAATATCCCCTTTTCCCATGATATTTAATGTTTCAATCCACTGTTCCTTCATGCCTCTGATCAATGCAGTTTTTAACACATTATCAGGCAGAGGTAGTGATGCATAGGGAGATCTTTGCAAATTATACTGAAAACGTTCTACGTATTCCTCTAATGTTTCATTTGGTCTAACTGTCATTTGGAAAATTTCATCTTTTAATTCTCTAGACCTACAATAATCCTGATATCTCTTTAGGAAAGATTCTTTCATTTGTTCTTAGTTATTTATGACTCCACCACCTAAACCCTTAAACCATCTTAGAGCCACCCCTTTCAAAGTGGAGGGGAACAATTTTAATTTCTGGGGGTCAGTGGTGTAATCATATCCCCTACATAGCACATCAAATTCAAATAAGAATGCATTGGGGTCCTCTAATGTAAGTCCGTGAAATGTAGGAATGTGTTGAAGAGTGATTGCTTTCATGGGCGCATTTGCTGCGGAATCCACTATAGGATATTGCAATGTAGAAGTTTGAGTATTTGGTTGATTCTACACCATGGGATCGAATATATGGCAATAACCTTCCGGGATTTCTAGGAGGGTATTCCTAGGCCGAGAAGGAACGGCCTTGACAGGGATTGTTTAAATAGCACTTCCCCTATCTGGAATTTCTATCTGAGGAAATGGGATGTCCTCAATACCAATTTTTACCGCGCTCCCCTTATCTGGGCTATTTAACGGCTGGATTATCCTAGGAGGAGACCTTGGCTCTCCTACTTCCCCTGTTTCCCCTTCTCCTTCACAAAGATTGCTTATATTCCCTTCCTGCAGTCGTTCTGGAATAGAATTTTCAATTTCTTGAAAGTCCTGTTCATCAGTCTGACTATGCACCTCAGCAAAGGCTTTAGATGGTGATGCTGTGGCCTGAAGGGAGCTAGGAGGATGTTTAGAATTGATCTTTCTGGGGCCTACTGATGGCTGAGATTCAGTTTTCTTATAGATTTCGTCTATGAAGGTTGTTCGGCCAAGGGTCACCGGCACTTTGGATTTTTCGGGTTTGGATGGAGGTTTGATATTCTTTTCTGGCTTTTTCTGCTTAGTCATGCACTCTAATAAACTACTAAATCCTATTCAACAAACAATTCTGCTAGGAGAGCGGATGGTGGAGCAGGGCTTTTACATGCTCTGTACGCAGGTTCTTACCTTCCGTTTTTAAAATCCAACTCTCCCCTGGCGGATTTGTGCACTACTCTGTAAAGGACAAATGGCTATACTCTTTCCCCAACAACGACGCCAAAATGTAGAGCTATAACTAGGGTCTTCCACACATCTGATTATCCCACATTGATAAGTCAATCCGGGAACATTTTTTTATTGCAAAGAGTAACTCAATCTGAGGTTATTCATCCGAGTAATGCTTAGTAGTATAGCGTTTAGAAAATTCAAGAGTAAACAGATGCTAAACTAGGACTAAATTACTCCAAAAGGATAGAATCACACAAGACAGCTTATCAGTCAAGGGTACGGAAGCGATAACCCATCCCTCTAGAAACTGATGGAAAGGAAATTAGAGCATGGACCATAGGTCTAGGAGCTAGGCAGCGACTGCTGAGGCTCACCATAGCCTTAGACCTTCTCTCACACCAAAATAGCGAATGCAAGTAAATGGAACGGTAGCAAGTAAAATGGAACAACAAATAGGAAATGGAACAACAGTAAATGGAACAGCAATCAAAAGAACTAAATCTCGCGAGTCAGAACCAAACTTGCTCTATTGAACCAAACTCACACTCTGCGATGAAATAAAAATCTTCTCTCTTAAAGAAAACCGGATGGAATGTATTTTATGGAACAACACTCATTGATGAATTATGGAACGACAGTAATCGACCATATATGCACACCTCACATTAATATAGTAATCTCACAATTAAGGATAATACGACTATGTTTCCAAATAGAATAACATCACTTTCGGATTCCAATAATCGGGATTTCAAATGAATCCAATAACAGTAATATTCAGTACAGAAGCTCTGTAACAAAAATAGCTGGTTTAGACTAAAAACATGCGATCAACTCTTAAGAGATTCAATTATACAATGCGAAGTCATTACACAGATTTCCTGAAAAAACCATTAATGCATTAATCGTAGCAGAGCATAGCATAGCATATGAAAGGTATATCAGATTACCAAGTAATAAAGATAAGCAAACCATGAATAAATCAAGTTATTATGATACAAAAGCAAGTGTCCTTCGGAGCTGGGCCCTTAGCTTCCAATGGTACACCACCTTAGATTACTCTAGACGCAAAGATGAAATAAACACCAAGTCTCTTGTATTAACGCATCAACAAACGTACAGTAAACCATGTCTCAGTGAGACTCGATGATCAAAGTTTGTCTGAAATTGAAAATTACAAAAAGAAGTCCCTTTGCTTAATGATGTTGTTCCTTTTTATAAAAGTAACGGCGGGGATATCTAGGTAATAAAAAATAAGTAAAACAACGATCCCTCAGGATCAAATATCCTGAGGGATTCACCAAGATGTTAATCCTTTACTTTTCTTTCCCTTTTTCGCCGAATTGGTATCCCTTCTTCCTTTCCTAGGTTATTCAGCTTTGATCTGCTCGATCTCGTTTGCATCCGGTTCCCTTCTAGAGGGACAACAGTTATTCCTCCTCCGTCTTTCCCTTTTGAATGGAAGCTCTTCGTTTCCACCTTTCCCTGCATAGAAAAATTACAATTATCAACGATTAAGCTTCCCATGCTAATTCCTACACGTTTTATTAGAATTCTTTTTTCCTTTGAGTTCATGATGCAGAAAAGGTTACAAATGTTACGGAAAAGCCACTAAATTTTTTGTCAAAAGCATACCTTTCAAGTGCTCCACAGGTTCTGCAAAGCATTCTTCCATTTTTTACATACAGTGCCAAACTTTATCACGACCGATAAAGCGAGCCATAGCAAGACAAGTTCAAGAACTTCGGATGAAAGAGAAATCCAAATAGCTGGATCCATGATGAAATAGTGAAATCACCTAATAGTAAAAAAAAAATGCATTTGATATCAACAAAACAAGTTAATGTTGAAAAAAATTAAAAGTAACATAAATACATAATTTACCACACACAATTTTCCATTTCGTTGAGACTATGTTAACTGAAAACATAGTAAAGGATCATGAATCCACCATGATGATAGATATAGTGCAAATAGCCATGGAAGTTGTTGAGACAGTCACTAAGAAGGAAGGAGATCTGCTAAAAGATGTTAAGAAGGAAGGAACCTATGCAAACGATTTAACCTTGGGAGAAGGAACACTAATAGAGGAGTGTTTTGTAGAGGATGACCAATCTTTTGAAGCTACCGGAAGTATGGAGAAGTATCTTTCAGAAGATAAAAAACTCTCAGGTAAAGGAGGATGGAGAATGTCCATTAAATAAGAGAAGTAGTGATTTATTGCAGCATAAATAATTTTATAATACATTGATATCTGAAACTGTGACAACACAGGAACAAGTTGTTGTGCAAGAAGGAGATGAAGTTCAGTTTGAAGAGATGATATGTGAAGCAACAGTTGAGACTGTTCAACCTTATGATTTCCAAACTAATAATTTGTGTATAAATGAAGGAAACATAATTAACGATGAAATATTTTTAAAGTGTCACAGAGAAATTGCATTGCTTACACTTACTTTGTAATTATGTATTGATTTATATATATGCCCAGAGATTTAATCCCAAATTGAATAAGTGTAAGCATCGAATGGTGCAAGATGAGCGAACTATATCATTATGTATATGTGTGTGTGTGTGTGTGTGTGCAAGTGAAGTGCAACAATCACACAGAGAATACATAAAGAGGAGGATCGAGATGGGGTGTTGAATCGATTAGAAGGACCAATCACAGCTCAAGAGGAAGAGTGTGCAGAAAAATGATAGCGAGACAAAACCTTTAAAGAAGAGCAAAAATGAAGACTTCGCATAAATTCTAAGTAAAAGGACTGGGCAGAGGAGCGAATTTTGATGCTCAGGAACCGTTACATATGGGAAGATCAATAGCTGAGATCGAATAGGGAAGGAAAACTATCACATTAGCAGGGTCATTATACAGTTTAACTCACCCAAGCGGAAAACCCAATTACACTAAGAAACGGTGAAAAACATAGTCAAAACCAAGTGCCAGACTTGAAATATTATAGGGAATGGCTTATATCCCTATGGGGTCCGTAAAGATATTGGATCAGCATATGGAAGTGGAAGGAGTTTGGCATTGAGGTTGAGAGATATGCAATCGCATGAGTTAATCTGCACCATTGGATCGCAGATCGAATTGGAAAGGCGAAATATCGCATCGGTGGGCTCATTATACAATTTAACTCCCGCAAGTGGAAAACCCAATTACACAAACAAACGACGAAAACCATAGTAGGAATCAATTACTGGACTTGAAATATTATAGGGAATGGTTTATATCCCTATCAGGTTAGTAAAGATATCGGATTGGCATATGGAAGCGGAAGGAGTATGGAATTGATCTTGAGCGATATGCGATCACGCAACTTAGTCTCAAGCGTCCGATCACGGATCGGATTGATGGTGAAGATATCATCGCAAATCAAAATCGAAGGAAGCGCAGATCGGAGTCCACAATGGAAAGGCTTGGAGACTCAGAACTGATCGGCATATAGTGGCGAATCTATAAAATTTGAGATCCGTTATATATATGATTCAGAGCGGCTTTCTTATGTAATCCATATATTTATGTTAAAGTGGTTTAATGCTAAAACATACGTTTCCACTTTGATATCACATATCGGAGTGGAAGGGGCAATGAAGATACACACACACACACACACACACACACACACACACACACACACACACACACACATATATATATATGTATGACCGTGGAAGGACTGATGGCTGATTGCGATGAGGTTAAACCTAGAGAAACATGACAAGGCTATACGAAAGGGCGGAAAGCTATGTTTATGTGGGCATTTTCCTTTGTAATTGGTTTATAAGGAAATATGCACTGATAAGAGATTTATATGTTAGAAACATATGTAACCAAAGGTTTTGTAATGGGATATCCTTATCGGGTCCATAAAGATATCAGATCGGCGTATGGAAGCGGAAGGAGTATGGCATTGAGCTTGAGCGATACGCAATTACGCGACTTAATCTGAAGTGTCGGATCACAGACCGGATCGACGGCGAAGATCTGATCGCAAAACATAATCAGAGGAAGCACAGATCGGAGTGCGCAATGGAAG
This sequence comes from Pinus taeda, assembly GCA_000404065.3. Lineage (NCBI taxonomy): Eukaryota > Viridiplantae > Streptophyta > Pinopsida > Pinales > Pinaceae > Pinus > Pinus taeda. Next base: position 73,972 of record APFE031712991.1, on the reverse strand, counting down.
GGCATAGAGACCCGGAACCGATGGGCGTATAGTGCAGAATCTATAAAATTTGACACCTGCTATATGTTTGATTCAGAGCGGCTTTCCTATGTAATCCATATATTTCTGTTAAAGTGGTTTAATGCTAAAACATACGTTTCCCCTTTGATATCGCATATAGGAGCAGAAGGGGCGATGAAGATACATATATATACGTATGACCGTGGAAGGACTGATGGCCGATTGCGATGAAGTTAAACCTCGGGAAACGTGACAAGGCTGTATGGAAGGGTGGAAAGCTATGTTTATGTAGGCATTTTCCTTTGTAAATGGTTTATAAGGAAATATGCACCAATAAGAGATTTATATGTTAAAAACATATGTAACTAAAGGTTTTGTAAGGGGGTATCCTTATCAGGTCCGTAAAGGTATCGGATCGGCATATGGAAGTGGAAGGAGTATGGCATTGAGCTTGAGTGATATGCGATCGTCCAACTTAATCTCAAGCGTCAGATCATGGACCGGATCGACGGTCAAGATTTGATCGCAAATATCAATTAGACGAAGCACAGATCGGAGTGAGCAATGGAAAGACTTGGAGACCTGGAATCGATGGGCGTATAGTGGCGAATCTATAAACTTTGAAATCCGCTATATATATGATTCAGAGTGAGTTTCTTGTGTAATCAATATATTTCAGTTAAAGTGGTTTAATGCTAAAACATATGTTAACGCTCTGATATTGCATATCAAAGCGGAAGGGGCGATGAAGATACATATATATACGTGTGACTGTGGAAGGACCGAAGGTCGATTGCGATGAGGTTAAACCTCAAGAAACGTGACAAGGCTATACGGAAGGGCGGAAATGTATGTTCATGTGGGCATTTTCATTTGTAAGTAGCTTATAAGGAAATATGCATGTCATCTCATTTGAATTAAAGTGGAAAAATATCACGGAAAGAAAAACTTTACATACCTGTAAGATCGATTTCTGAATGCCTTTGAAACGTAAAAAATTAGTAAGGAATAATTGAATCAGACACGAACTACACCAAATTATCAGAGACAGTTGCGAGAGCATGGAAACAATTAAAAATGCAATCACTGAGAAAGAATTTCTTCAATGCTGAAACCAGAAAAAATAGTAGGGAATAATTCAATCAGACAGGAACTACACCAAATTATGAGAGACAGTCGCGAGAGCTTGGAAATAATTAAAAACGTAATGATATTTTCCACCTTTTTCACCAGATAGAAGCTGAGAGAAGCCATCATTCCAGTTATCCTTCAACAATTCCAACAAACTTATTGCTATCAAAGAAATGCAAGCCTCCACGGAGCACTTGACAATCACTGAGAAAGCATTTCTCCAATGCTGAAACCTAAAAAAATAGTAGGGAATAATTCAATCAGACACGAACTACACCAAATTATCAGAGACAGTTGCAAGAGCTTGGAAACAATTAAAAACGCAATGAGATTTGCCACCTTTTTTACTAGATGGAAGCCGAGAGAAGCCAACATTCTAGTTATCCTTCAACAATTCCACCAACCTTAAGTGCTAACGAATAAATACATGCATTCACAGAGCGTTTGATTATCATATATTGAATGGGCCATACTATGAGGTTTAAACTTTTGTAATGGAACTAAAAACTCAAAACCCCTAGTGGAGGAGAATACGAATAGGCAGAAAGTTTCATATTTCGACTGTACTTAACTGAATTAAATAAATGTTTCATCGATCGGTGCCTACATACCTCATTGTCATGGTTATTGATGATTGTCAGGCACAAATGCTTCAACCGTCATTGTAATGAATGAAACGTGCCCTTATTATTTGAATTTATGCCTACATACCTCATTGTCATGGTTATGGATGATTGTTGGGCATAAATACTTCAACCATCATTGTAATGGATCAAAACGTGTCCTTATGCTTCAACCATGCATACATTTCAGAATGCAAAGAGACCACTTTCAAAGGCATTGTGACAGATGGGTGTTCGACAGTAATTTTTTTTATTTCATTTTTTCTTAATCCTACCTACGTGGTTATCAACAAGAGTCACAGTAAATTTTTAATAATGATTTGTAAAAAAATAATTTAGTATGGTATAAACATGTGTTCTAGACAAGCAAGAAAGTTACTGTAGTGAATTTCATTCATTGATTTAGTGGCGACTACAAGAATATACTAACATCTTTCAATTCAGGCCATCCGATTGAAAATATTAATTAAGAAAATGATTAACTTGCCGATTCAGATAGGGGGGATGCCTATCGGCGTAATTAAATACAGTATTGTAAATTAAATATAAACTATTACCATGTGAACAATTATTGTTTTTAACATAACTGTGAAATGTTTTTCCAAAGTGATTTTGCTTATTTGTAAGATTTATACATTAAAAATGTTAAGCCCTTTCAATATGACCCACTGCAGCCCTTACATACCTTCCATGACTATATTTACAAGTTGAAAAAAGGGATTGGGCTTTCTAACCGAGCCACTTGTCCCTCTGATACATGGAAGACTTTTCCAACTCCTTAGAATTTAAAACTGGACTTGATAGTTATTTGGCTTTCTGAACGATATTAACTCTTACCACTTGTTCTCCCATGCTGCATTAACGTTCTGGCTGTCGTATCGGCGTAGGTGGAGGCTTCTCCTCTCTGGAGTCTTCATGGTGGTACTGCTCTGTTGATGGTCTCGGGACTGGTTCAATATCAATGGCCTCCACTCAATTGTTTGGATCAGATGGTGGAGGGAACCTCAGGGGTTCTATGCCTCGGAAGAAATGATGTTGTTCATCATTATTTTCCCTCTTGGAGATGGAAACCAAATGCTCAGAAGGGTTTTCTCCATACCGAGGTGCTCACACGTCTATTTTTCATCGCTGGTGTGGGTTGTATTGTAAAACTGGTTCGTTGTTGTCATTCCATGATTCCTAATTGTCTCTGGCCTCCATGGCAGGCATATTGGCCTCTGGCTCGGCACTCTACACTAACAAGGGCTTGCCCCAAAGGCACAATTCAGGTAATGTTTAAAAGTTATTTTTTTTTGTAATCTAAACTTTTTTCTTTTGTTGTCATACCATGACCCCTAATTGTCTCTGGTTTTCTTGGAAGGCGTATTGGCCTCTGGTTCAACACTCTACAATGACGAGGGTTTGCACAAGTGTCTTCAAAATAGGTAATTGTCGATGTTCTTTTGTTTTCTTTGACTCAAGATGCAAACCCTTCTTTACAGTTCTGGTTGTTCATGATTCACATTTTAATTTGGGTTACTCCTCCCAGCTCGGATGGGGGGTTTTGCATGTGTTAATGTCTTGCGCAAAATGCTGGTGGGATCTCTTACTCAGTCCTCTAAGCATTCTAAAGTTCAGGTACTTGAGTTTGCTTAACATTTTTGTAAAATGGTTCTTTCATGTTTTGAGGTCTTGGCTCCAACAGGGGATCTATATGGGCACTATTGTGATGTTAGTGTACTTAACCAATTATGTTCTAAACAATGCCGACCCTTAAAGGTGATATGTAGATTGCATATTTGCAAAGGGGTTTTATTGAAGTTCATTGTTAATCTATTAGTTTTAAATATTTATAATTATCTTTCAAGCGAAATGTATTGTGTATGTCTGCAAGGGTCAGGGTTCAAATCCCAGTGTGACTTATTCAGCTTCCTTGCTAGTGTTAGGCTAGACAGCCTGTGATGCTGCCAAAAAACCTATTTTTCTTAAGTTATGGTTAACTTATTTGATTATTTAAATGCATTCTATGAATAATATGAATCAATAGTTCTTCGTATTTGTTCTTTAAATCATAGTTAACATTTTATTTATCTGTCTATGTTCCAAGAAAAGAATGTAAGATATTTCCCTAACCGCGAGGGTAGCATGAGGAAATTTCTTGATTTACTTGTTACAGACAACATTTCTCATTGAATAAATCTACTGTTTCTTCTTATTATTCAAAATGTGAACGTTGTTTCATTATGTTTATATGTGTATGTTTGTTTGCTCCATCCCTGATATCCAGTGTTTGGTCTTCTTACAAAAGATTATAACATTCTAAATTCTTGCAAGAAAAAAGGTAAATCTGGGTAGCAGTATGATCATTTTCATTTCCCCAACATTTGCTTTAATTACTGATATATACTCATTTAAGCTCCATTGTTTATTCCTTATTAATGACTACTAATATTGACAGTGCATTTACTAGTGCATTAACTAATCTACCTTTCAGTTTTTTACATGAATGTTAACTTGTCAATCCTACTATCTATTAGCAATTGACATGCATAAATTTATGTAAAGATACATAACAGATTCCTAATTACATCATAAGCTAATTCCACTTATCTTGGTCACATTGTCTTCTAGGTTTAGTCTGCAACTAAGCCTTGCTGCTTGATATTTTACCTCCCAACCTCGAGACTACTATGTCCTGTAGTCTCCCCTCGAGTTGTTCTCGTACACAAGAAACTTATTCTTCTTTTTTTATTACGAGATCTTACTATCTCACAACTATTTGGTCCAAACCAGATGTAGCTATAGAACTCTTCCTGACATCTCAGTACAAACTTTCTTTCATTTCTTTTCTTTATTTTTCCTAATCTCAGATACCCCTATCCTCTTGATATTTCTTGAGTAAATACTCAAGAAATTAGTTAGGGCAGCTAACTGTCTCCCTAAGTACTTAACAAGTAAAATAGTATTTACAAATAATTGTTAATTCACTTCTGGATAATTAATTCAAGAAATATTTTTATAACTAAAATAATAACAAATTTTTTGGTTTGCAGTAAATTAAATATTTACATTATCTGGGATATCACATCTCCCCCCCCAAGATGTAATATTTTCTCAATATTTTCCTTCGAAAAATACATCTGGGAAGGTTTCCTTCATAACCTGCTCATCTTCCCACGTAGTCTCGTCCAGCCCATAGTGCTTCCATTGAACTTTAACCTTGGTCATAACTCACCTTTCACTTTTTCTCCCATCGAGTATAACTAGGGGTCCGACCAAAAACTCGCCTTCCTGTTCGACCTATACATAGCAATAAAATAGTTTAAATCATCAAACAAATTGTTTAATAAATTTGAATTCAAACAAAACTGCTTATTATATAATTTACCTGAATGTGTTGCCAATTGATTATGTGGTTAGCATCATAAATTTATTTCTTAAGTAGAGAAATGTGAAAGACATTATGCACACGAATATGGCTGGGTAAGGAAATCTGGTAATCCACCCGTTTGATTCGAGCTAAAATTTGGAAAGGGCTGCAGAATCGAGGTGGTAGTTTAGCACATCTGGTCCATTGCAATGTGATTTTCTTAGCTCGTACCTGAGTGTAAACATGATCCCCCACTTGGAATTCTTAGAAGCTTCTCTTCTGATAAGTAAAGTTATTTTGCTAGTCATGAGCAACTCTCAAATTGACTCATACCTTTTTCACCATCTCCTCCATTTACTATAACATATCTACTCCTAGCATCAACTTTTCCTCTCGACCACTCCAACTCAAGGGTTTCCTGCAGCTACGCCTATATAACACTTCAAAGGGACTCATTTGTAAAGATGTATGGTATCCATTGTTATAGGAAAACTCTACCAAGTGCAGGTACTCCTCCCACTTAGATGGTTGTTTCATTACATAAGTTCGCAACATGTCTTTTACTACCTGATTTACTTGCTCCGTCTGTCCATCCATTTGAGGATGATACGCAGTGCTGAAGTGTAGTTGTGTGCCCAATCCTTCAAAAAGAGCTTTCCAAAAGGCTGATGTAAATTTCACGTCACGGTCGGAAATGATCATCTTAGGTATTCCATGTAATTTAAAAATGTTCTGCATAAAAATGTTAGCAATTTGTACCACTTTATAAGTTGACTGTACTGGTATGAAATGAGAAGATTTGCTCAATTTGTCCACTACCACCATGATTGAGTCATTTTTCTTTCTAGAATTAGGCAATCCAGTAATTAAATTGATGGATATGGTTTCCCATTTCCATTCAGGAATAGGTAGTGGGTGGAGTAATCCTGCTAGGTGTTGGTGCTTCGCCTTTACTTGTTGGCATTCCAGACAATGAGATAAATATTCTACTACCTCCTTCATACCAGGCTAGAAAAATTCCTTTCATAGACTGGGTGCAGAACAACACAGGTTTTAGCCATCCTATTCTTAAAAATTGGATGTGCCGAATTTGGGTCCCGGTAAGAACCTTTCAAGCTATTAACTTTGATCATATTTATAGGGAGAACAATTGGATAGTTGATTTGTTTTCAAAGAGAGGGATGATGAAACCGGTAGGCAAATTTTACTTTTATGCTTATGAACAGGCCCACTATAAACTACTCATAGAAGAAAAAAGGAGAAATCTAGGATATCTAGAAACATCGATAGACTTATATTGAAGGAGGAGGACAATTTTTTAGGTAATTTTTTTTTTTTGAGAAATCTTATAACAAAGAAAATGTAATAGAATAGTCATAGGAGGAAAATACACAGATACAAAAAAGGTTGATGTAAGAAGTTTCATAAGAAGGTTGAAGAGAAACATGATTTTTGTAGTATTTTTTTATTAATGCAAAGAAGTAGCGTTTTTTTAGTGAATGAAAGAAAAATAAATAAAAAAATAAAAAAATTATGTAAGATTAAAAATACTTCAATTTATTTTCATATAAAAATTGACCAAGAATCTTTTAAGTGAAATCCATTTCATATTGGAACGAAAGACTGAGGCTCACTTTAGGATTTGAAACAATGACTCTCATCGTCTGAAAGTAACACTCCTAACCGCTGAATTAAGTCGATATTGTTTCTTAGGGAACGCACTTGGAGAGGGTTCCCATCTTAAAATTTGAAGATTGAGACTTCACAGACCACGAGAAGTTTCAACATTTAGCGATTGCAAAGCTAATGTGACAGACGATTGACTAGATGGCTGGAAAAATTCAATTGGAGTCGCGCACATGGCTCAGAGGTGTAGAGAAAGCCAGGTTGCTTAACTTGCTCTGGGTGCCCCATTACCACCATGCTTGAGTGACCGCCTTCATCATCAGGCAACCACTTTGCCTAGTCCATGATGGGTGCTTGTGGCTGGAGGAGCCCATTCCCATCACAGACCATCTGATTTACTGAATTACACAACTGCCTTACTCCAGGGAGGATCCAACCAATATTTTTGAAGGAAAAGTTGATAAGTTAACCCTTGTGGAAGCAATGAATAAGAGGTTCATGTTGGAGAAGAAAAAGCGATGATACGACATCTCTAGCATCAACAACCCTACCTTCAAGGTCGTGACACAAATCCTAGCAGGGAAGGTGATGCAGAAGTGTCGCGTAGATGAGGTACCCATGCCCGTAGTTGCACTAGTGGCCCAATGTGTGGAAGGAATCCAGTTCAACTATGAGAACTATCTATGCGATGAGTTCCTTGCAAACTATTGTGAGGCACAAGAGCAGGGAAAAAAATTTCATTACGCATGGCTCCTGTTGTCGATAGTACTGGTGGCATGAGAGCTTCCTTAAGATAGCCAGTTCCCTTCGGTCGCGTTGGACCTTCTAGAGGCAGTGAAGTATGCTTCACTATGGGTGACCAGGGACACGCAGAGGATAAAGAGGAGCAAGATATTTTGGATATTAATGGAGATGAATATCCGTATGGGGATCAATCACAAGCCTCCATTGTTGCCCATAGTATAAAACAGTTTACAGAGCTTTGCAGAGTTCAAAGCAGATTTCCACCATGTCTTCATCGGGGCGCAGAAGGATCCTACAAAGACGTGGCATGATTTACCATACCTGGAAATCGATGATGTGACATCCGCATTCCTTTAGTCTTGGCTGCTGGAGTGGCGCGCTCCAGCTGGCTCCGCGGTGGAAATGGACAAGTCTGCCATGCAGCACAAGAAGGAAGAGACAAAGCTTTGAATGGTGTATCTAGCAGAGAAGCGCAAGAAAGAGGAAGAAGAGGCTAAGGCTCAGGCAGCACGCAACGCTGTGAAGTTGGCAAAACAACAGAAAACAGGAGAAGAGTGGGAAGGACAGAAGTCACCTTCACTCGAACCAGAGACAGACATAGAACAAAGTGGTGCAGACCCACATAGGATGTCCAACCAACTGAAGTGTCTACGGCCACAAGAGCAGATAGTGCTGTGAAAGAAAACCAAGGCATCCAAAATGTATTTTGACCCAATCACCCTCATTGAGGGGGATTTGCATGTCATCGGCGAAACGGTGAGGGATGTCACCGCAGAGGCCCTCCAACAATTTGGAAAACAACAATAGCTAGTATTGGGGGCTATTAAGACAGAGTTACAGGAGTTACAGGACGCACTCCAAAGGCTGGCAGAGTGTCCACTAGCCTCCCAATCGACACTTCGACTGTCGAGGAAATGTTGAGCACAAGGGTGACCAACATGATAGTGCTACCAGATGGGGCACTTACCACAGAAAAGGAGGCTGACAGGGCCATGATCAGTAGTTTGAAAGGGGTTGGATTAAATATGGTTATGCTCCCTCGGAAGATGCTCTATCTCTTATAGGATGGAGTCACCATGGAACTTCGAGCTAGGGAGAGTTACGCACTACAGGTGATGAGGGAGCAGCGCATCAACATTGAGCAGTTGGGCCTACAATGCAATGAGGCAGTGGAGCAGAACAAGAAGATAATGCAGGTTGTAGAGAAAGTCTGCTGGATGGTCTCGGAGTTAGACATTCAGGTAGAAGAACTGGTGGAGGCATGTGTCCGCAAATTGGCCACAGGAGTGCGCAATGCTAGATAAGAGATGGCTAGGGTTCAGCTGGAGCTGAACCTGCAGATTGCAGAACTGCAGTTGAAGGCTTAGCCTTCAACTTTGCCGGAAATCAGGGGACAATGAACCACTGTTGTTACAATAGCAACATCGGCGATTGATAGCGTAGTGGCAGACCACATGCATTTGTTTGAATAGCCATTCGAGGTCCTAACCACCCTGCAGGAGGACTCGAATGTAGAGTGCCTAGAGACACAGGTGCGCAAGCTTCAATAGGAGTATGACAAAGTAAAAGGGACTGTGCAGATGGTTGCCCTTACATAGAGGCTTGCAAGGATGGAGGAGGCAAAGGGCTCAAGGAACAGGTGGATGCCACTCGGCATATGGAACCAATCTTAGAAGCATGCCTCCAACCATGGATTGATGAGGCTTACACAATTACAGCGTCCATTGAAGGAAAGCTTGCAGAACTATACGCAACCCAGCAGAGGATTTAGGGCAGCCGTTTAGCAACAGCAGTCACCAAACGGTGCATGGAGAAAGTTCAACAGGCAAGCACTTACACACACCAAATCAAATCACATCATAGACATGTAGCTTGATGTTTAATGTGCACGGTGAATCTCCATCATACATAGTAATAAGGTCTACAATACAATACATTGACTAGGGGTGGGGAATATGCGACTTCCACACACCAAATCAAATCACATCATAGACGTGTAGCTTGATGGTTAATGTGCGCGCCGAATCTCCATCATACATAGTAATAAGGTCTACAATACAATACATTGACTAGGGGTGGGGAATATGCGACTTACACACACTATAGTCAAATCATCATGTCGCTAATACTATTACATATCATGGATTCATACTTGTTTCGAGGACTGGGTGGCGGGCCTCGAGCTGTTTACAATAAGATAAGATAATTTTGTCTCATGACTCGCTTTGCTGTGAACAATTCAGCACCCACCCCACCTGTTATTGGTTTTAATTCTTGTACCTAGCATCCCCACCAGATCTCTGCTACCAAATGAGCGCATGGACATCCCTACCGGAAGAGTTGGCCCCACAGAGTATTTTCATTTTTAAAGTGAAAGCCGTTATTCATTTGAGCACGTGCCCACAAACACACCGAAGATTTCGAAAAGAAGGAGATTGGTAGCATGAAGAATCTTTCTAAAAGAGGTAGTCATCACATTCATTTCTGATCGCCAACGATCAAAATCCGCTTAAAATAACCCGTGTGACAGTGGGCCATAAATGGAACATGACAATGCGCTGAAACTAACCAGCGTGACAATGTGCCATAAATGGAACATGTTCACGGTCATATATGGCCATACGAAACAGTAGATGAAGTGCAAACTTGCAAATTGCAAACGTGATATATGATTCCAATTGGGAATACGTCGTAAAGCTATTCCACATTTCTGTCTTTTACAAATTTAGAATTATATATGAAATGAAATGATATTTTAAAGTTTATTTGATTAAAAATAGTTTATGGGATTATTCTTTTCTTGGTTTTAGTCTTTTGCATTTCAATCTTTTTCATTTGAAACCTTCAAACAATCTCCTCACTGCAAAAAACAATACCAAGAAATCAATACTAATGTATCACATAACTTTATATTTTGAAATAAAATCTAATTTCATTACAGTAATGGACGTGAATGTATTAAATATAATTTTGGTATTATATGACTTCAATTAACTTATATCCAATTCGATAGTTCACCCATATGATGTTTGTTGACCACATATTTTTCAGGTAGTGTCACACATCCACAAGTTAAAATATATATAAATAAAAAATGTAAATGAAATAAAGTATTGTAAATTAAATACATAACTATTACCATGTGAACAATTATGATTTTTAACAAAACTCTAAAATGTTTTTCCAAAGTGATTCTGGTTATTTGTAAGATTTGTACATTAAAAATGTGAACCCCTTTCAATAAGACCCATTGCGACCCTTACATACCTTCCATGACTATATTTACAAGTTGAAAAAGGGGAGTGGGCTTTCTAACCGAGCCACTTGTCCCTCCAACACATGAAAGACTTTTCTAGCTCCTTAACATTTAAAAGTGGACTTAATAGTTGTCTGGCTTTCTGAGCGATATTAACTCTTACCGCTTGTTCTCCCACACTGCATTAATGTTCTGGCTATTGTATCGGCCTAGGTGGAGGCTTCTCCTCTCTCGAGTCTATGGTGGTACCGCTTCGTCGATGGTCTCAGGACTTGTTCAAGATTAACGACCTTCGTTCACTGTTTGGATCAAACGGTGGAGGGAACCGCGGGGGTTCTATGCCTCGGAAGAAACGATTTTGTTCATCATTCTTTTCCTTCCTGGAGATGGAAACCATGTGCTTAGAAGGGTTTTCTCCATACCGAGGTGCTCACAGGTCTATTTCTCATAGCTGGTGTGATTTGTATTATTAAACTAGTTCGTTGTTGTCATTCCACGATTCCTAATTGTCTCTCGCCTCCATGGCAGCCATATCGGCCTTTGGCTCGCACTCTACAACAACAATGGCCATAACCCACAAGCCTCAAGATCGATATTTTTTTAAGGAAAGGGATTTTGGTTAACCCCCAAGATCTCTTTTCATCAAAAACCCAAGATAAACAAAAGGGACTAATATTATAAACCCAAGGAATTAATAAACCCAATGCTTTAATATTATAAACCCAAGGAATCATTGAACCCAACAGATAAATATTAAAAGCCTAAGGGATCAAGAAGTGCAAGGGATTGATATTACAAATACAAGAGATTAATAAAGATGACCATGATTGATATTATAAACCTTTTTTTAATAATAAACCCAAAGGATTAATACTAAAACCCCAAGGGATTATGAACCCAAGGAAATAATATTAAACCCATGGGACTAATATTATAAACCCAACATTGTTAAACCCAAATATAAACACAAAAACCACTAAAATAAACGTGGTTTATTTTCATGGTGACTCAATCTTTGTCAAAATGCGACATTCAACCAAGGGACTAATATTATAAAACCAACATTGGTAAACCCAACAAATATAAATACTACAAACACTAAAATAAACATGGTTTATTTTGATGGTGAGACAATTCTTGTCATAATACCCAAATGAACAATGAACCCAAGGGACTAATTCTAAAACCCCAATGAACAATAAACCCAAGGGATTAATACTAAAAGCCCAAGGAATTATGAAACCAATGGAATAATATTAAACCAAAGGGCCTAATACTATAGACCCAACAACATTGAAGCATGAGACTAATATTATAAACCCAACATTGGTAAACCCAAATATAAATACTATAAACACTAAAATAAACATGGTTTATTTTGATGGTGAGACAATTCTTGTTACAATGTGACATTCAAACATGATTGACCATGTTTGGCTATGATTGGCAATGGTTTACAATGATTGATATTATAAACCAAATGGAATAATGAACCCAAGGGATTGATATTATAAACCCAAATAAACTTTGCAGCGACGAGGGTTTGCACAAGTGTCTCCAAAATAGGTAATTGTTGATGTTCTTTTGTTTTCTTTGACTCAAGATGAAAATCCTTCTTTACAGTACTAGTTTTTCATGATTCAATTTTTAATTCGGGTTACTCCTCCCAGCTGGGATGGGTGGTTTTGCATGTGTTAGTGTCTTGCGCAAAATTTTGGTGGGAGCTCTTGCTCGGTCCCCCAAGCATGCTAAAGTCCCCTCCAGGTACTTGAGTTTACTTAATGTTTTCGTAAAAGGGTTCTTTCATGTTTTTAGGTCTCGACTCCAGCAGGGAATCTCTATGGGTACTATTGTGATGTTAGTGTACTTAACCAATTATGTTTTGAACAATGCCAACCCTTAAGGGCGATAGGCAGATTGCATATTTGTGAGGGGGTTTTATTGAAGTTCATTATTAATCTATTAGTTTTAAACAGTTACAATTATCTTTCAAGCAAAATGTATTATGTATTTTTGCAAGCGTCGAGGTTCAAATCCCAGCCTGACTTACTCAACTTCCTTTCTAGTGTTAGGTTTGATAGCCTGTGATGCTGCCAAAAAATCTATTGTTCTTAAGTTATGGTTAACTTATTTGATTATTTAAATGCATTCTACGAATAATATGATTCAACAGTTCTTTGTCTATGTTCTTTAAATCATATTTAATAGTTTATTTATTTGTCTATGTTCCATCAAAAGAATGTAAGATATTTCCCTAACCGCGAGGGTAGCATGAGGACATTTCTTGATTTACTTGTTACATACTATATTTCTCATTGAATAAATTTGTTGTTTCTTTTCTTATTCAAAATGTGAATGTTGTTTCGTTTTGTTTATATGTGTATGTATGTTTGCTCCGTCCCTGATATCCAAGGTTTGGTCTTCTTACAAAAGATTATAGAATTCTAAATTCTTGCAAGAAAAAAGGTAAATTTGGGTAGCAGTATGATCATTTCATTTCCCCGACATTTGCTTTCATTACTGATATATACTCATTTAAACTCCATTGTTTATTCCTTGTTAATGACTACTAATATTGATAGTGCATTCACTAGTGCACTCACTAATCTACCTTTTAGTTAATTACATGAATGTTAACTTGTTAATCCTACTAACTATTAGAAATTGACATGCATAAATTTATATAAAGATACATAACAGATTCCTAATTACTTCATAAGAGAATTCCACTTATCTTGGTAACACTGTCTTCCAAGTTTAGTCTGCAACTAGCCTTGTTGCTTGATATTTTACCTCCCAACCTTGAGAATACTCTATCTTGTAGTCTCCCCTCGAGTTGTTCTCGTACAGAAGAAACTTATTCTTCTTTTTTTATTATGAGATATTACTATCTCATAGTGATTTGGTCCAAACCAGACATAGCTACAGAACTCTGCCTGACATCTCAGCACAGACTTTGTTTCCATTCTTTTCTTTCTTTTTCCTGATCTCAGATACCCCTATCCTCTTGATATTTCTCGAGTAAATACTCAAGAAATTAGTAAGGCCAGCTAATTGTCTCCCTAACTACTTAACAAGTAAAATAGTGTTTACAAATAACTACTAATTCACTTCTGCATAGTTAATTCAAGAAATAGTTTTATAATTAAAATAATAATAAATTGTTTGGTTTGCAGTAAATAAAATATTTAGATTATCTGGGGATATCACATCTTCCTCCCTTAAGATGTAATATTTCCCCAATGTTTTCCTTCTGAAAATAAATCCGAAAAGATTTCCTTCATAACCTGCTCATCTTCCCACGTAGCCTCCCCCGGCCCATAGCGCTTCCATTGCACTTTAACCTGGGTGATAACTCGTTTCCGCAACGTTACTTCTCTCTCATTGAGTATAACTAGGGGTTCGACCAAAAAATCGCCTTCCAGATTGACCTATACATAGCAATACAACAATTTAAATCATCAACCAACTTGTTTAATCAATTTGAATTCAAACAAAAAAGCTTATTATATACTTTACCTGAATGTGTTGCCAATTAATTATGTGGTTAGCATCATAAATTTATTTCTTAAGTAGAGAAACGTGAAAGACAATGTGCACACGAATATGGCTGGGTAAGGCAAGTTGGTAATTCAGTGGTCCGATTCGAGCTAAAATTTGGAAAGGGCCACAGAATCGGGGTGGTAGTTTAGCACATCCAGTCCATTGCAATATGATTTTCTTGGCTCGTACCCGAGTGTAAACATGATCCCCCACTTGGAATTCCTAGATGCTTCTCTTCTGATCAGCAAAGTTCTTTTGTCGGTCCTGAGCTGCTCTCAAATTGACTCGTACCTTTTTCACCATCTCCTCCATTTCCTCTAACATATCTGGTCCTAACATCAACTTTTCCTTTGGATCACTCCCACTCAAGGGCGTCCTGCAGTTACGCCCATATAACACTTCAAAGGAACTCATCTGTAAAGATGCATGTTATCCATTGTCATAGGAAAACTCTACCAAGTGCAGGTAGTCCTCCCACTTAGATAGTTGTTGCATTATGTAAGTTCGCAACATGTCTTCTACTACTTGATTTATCGCTCCGTCTATCCATCCATTTGAGGATGATACACAATGTTGAAGTGTAGTTGTGTGCCCAATCCTTCGAAAAGAGCTTTCTAGAAATCTGATGTAAATTTCATGTCATTGTGAGAAATAATCATCTTGGGTATTCTATGTGATTTAATATTTTTTGCATAAAAATGTTAGCAATTTGTACCACTTTATAAGTTGACTGTACTGGTATGAAATGAGAAGATTTTCTCAATTTGTCTACTACCACCATGATTGAGTTATTTTTCCTTGTAGAATTAGGCAGTCTGGTAATGAAATTGATAGATATGGTTTCCCATTTCCATTCAGGAATAGGTAGTGGGTGGAGTAATCCTGCTGGGTGTTGGTGCTCTGCCTTTACTTGTTGGCATTCCAGACAACAGGCTAAATATTCAGCTACCTCCTTCTTCATACCAAGCTAGAAAAATTCCTTTCATAGACTAGGTGTAGAAAAACACAGGTTTTAGCCCTCCTATTCTTAAAAGTTGGATGTGCCGAATTTGGGCCCTGGTAAGCACCTTTCAAGTTGTCAACTTTGATCATATTTACAGGGAGCACAATTGGATAGTTGATTTGTTTTCAAAGAGAGGGATGACGGAACCAATAGGTAAATTTTACTTTTATGCTTATGAACACGCCGACTTGATCAATGCACGTAGTATAAACTACTCATAGAAGAAAAAGGTAGAAATCTAGGATATCTAGAAACATCGATAGATTTGTATCGAAGGAGGAGGACAATCTTTTAGACAATTTTTTTT
>APFE031712991.1:42436-57672 GCA_000404065.3 Pinus taeda | reverse complement strand
AAAAAGTAATTGTGAATAGTGGAAAGCACACTGTATAAGGTGAACATGGTTCTGTAATAATTATGGTTATGTGATTTTGGACCGTTAGTAGCCATCATTTAAGTGTTCATTTTTAAAATTGTTAAGAGCTCATTTTTTTCATATGTAAAGAAATAGGTTAACATCCCAAAAACAGAAATTTCATCTTTTTCCTTCCATGCAACTCAAATATATTCACATTAAGATTTGTATCCATCTTATACCAGAGACTATGGAAGGTATCGCTTGTATATAGAAATGAGGAAATGATTGAAGCTACTAAATTTCATCTACATAGCCTATGGAAATGCAAATGCAAATATTATGAAATCGTGTTTTCTAAAAAGAAGAAAAACATAAAAATTGGGTAATACGAGTTTCCAAACTACTTGTTGTAGGTCTATGGTACATGGGCCATTTAGATAAACTGAATGAAAGGTTCCTCTTCACAAGCACGAGAAATTCTACTCTAACTCATGTAGATGGATCTACTTAAATTCTTGTCTTCCACCACTGCTTCTGCCTCTGCCTCTTCGCAAGGATGAGAAATTTTACTCTAACTCATGGAGATGGATCTACTTAAATTCTTGTCTTCCACCATTGCTTCTACCTCTACCTCTACTGCTTTCCACCAATCGAAAAGGTATATTTATATGCATGGATTTTACATGCATGTAGGCCTCGCTTTCCACATGGAGAATACTGTCTTCACTTTTTCGATTATGCCATGCAAGGAATTGTCAATGCTGTGAGAGATATCATGTTAATTCATGGACTCTTTCAATGCCAACCAAGAGAGCATGAAACCATTCTAATTAGACGCGTTGGTTCTTTTTTATTCCTTGACAAATCTTCTCCCTATGCAATGTGACCTCACTAAGGTATTCTCTCCTTCCCACGCGAAATCCTCAATCACCATTCAACCATTGTTTTTGGACACTTACGTTCACTTTTTCATATATTAGCAACTTCTCAAAAAGAGAAAACTCACAACAATTGCTCTCCTCTTCACAAGTCTAATGGATAAACAAGTCACACATTATGGACAAACCAACATACTACTACAAAAAATATAGCAACAAAATATAGTTAATAATTATCTCTACTTTTTTTCTTTTTTTTTTTTCAGAGAGAAAAAACCAACATTTTTATTAAAATGAAAATTATTTACATAATTTGTGAAAATAAACTAGATAACAGGGCACAAAGGCCCACTAAAAAACTCTAGTAGGGAGAATCAGTTTTAATCCAAACAATGGGCGACCAATCATTACAATGCGGGTCAAGAAGCCCCAACAAAAATCTAAAAGTAGAAGAAAAGGAAGAAGGCACATCCATAGAGCCAAATGGGTCATAGTCATTTCCGAGCAAAGACCCTAAGGACACCCAAGTAGCTTTAGAAGATACTCTAACTGGTAAGAAAAGAATGTTGGAAATATTCATAATGGTAAGTAAAGGTTAGAGATGCTCTGACATGCCTCACTAAATCACAAAGCTACCCTAGAAGCTCTGGAAGAAGCTTTAACCAAAAATAAAATAAAGCTCGAAGATACTCTGATCGATAAGTAAGCACCTGAAGATGCTCTAGTAGGCCTTATGAAATGAACATGTGCATAGCAATCCACAGCAACCAACCCTTGAACCAACACCATCTATAACACCAGCAAGGTCTCGTGCCACAACAACCACAAAAAGGAAATCATATACTAGGGGCAAGGTCGACTAGGGTTCCAGCTGCCCCCTTTCTTCCTCTTCTGTGTCTACTTGAGATGCTACAATGTAACTCTTCTTCTCCTTATTCTTGGCCACTTGTTGTGACATTTGCTACATGTCCTTTTTAGTATACCTAGGGGGGATAGTATGGGGTATAGAGGGAGGTACCCAAGGGAATAATGTAATAATGATATGGGCCATAGTTATAAGGTAAGCCCTTGGTATTAGATATATGGTATTGAGAGAACAATTGTAATGGCCCATGGTATTGTATGTATGAATAATATATAGAGGCTAGAGACAACCCATTGGGAGATGTCAAGGAATACTATATGAACAAGCATATGGCTTGTGCAGTGTTCTCCTTCCTTAAGGACTGATTGTATGGTGTTTCCCTACCTGAAGGATTTCATATTACTAAAGAAGCATTTCTATATTTTGTGTTTGTTTATAATTATTGGGTATATTGGCATTATTTCATATATTGCACGCCATATCTATTACAAGTGGTATCAGAGCACTTTCTTGGGCAAAGCAGATTTTTTTTTTGAGGAAATGTCTTGGGGCGACAAGTTTGTAGATCCGATATGTAACTTCTAGTGAAAATTTTGAAGAAACAAATTGTCGATCTGGATTCTTTGCGAAAAAATACCCAATTACAAAACCAAAATTGACCGAATCAGAGTCCGAATGAGGGAGATATCATTGATTTAAAAATCAGTTATGCTGCTGAAATGTTTTGACAAAAATTCATGGACGTCAATCTCCAGTTAATATTTGCCATTTTCATGGTGAATTTTGAGAAATAAATTGAAAATATGAGATATTCTTGAAAGATTACCCAATTTAAAAAAAACTATTGGTCAAATCAGAGTCCGGATGAGGGAGGTATCACTGATTTAAAATAAGTTTTTTTTTTAGAATTTTTTGTGATGACAGGATAGTTATAATGCGAATCTAAAATTCCAGTGCCTAGATAGGGTTTTCTATCACATTTGAAGATGCAGAATGGTCGTTCCATTTCCGAAAATAGGTCATAATAAGCATTATGAGCAATATTGACTGAACTGTGGAAATTCTAATTTTCGTCAAGTAAGTGATTTTTTCAAAACCCTCTTCATGGCTTCTAGTGAGAAATATTTTACACAAAAAGATGATGGCCCTACTATTGAAGAATTAATAAAAAGACATAAGTCATTATGGACGAAAAGTTGGAAAACTTTCATAGTGGCTCAGTTTAAGGAGGAGGCGACCACATGGTGGGAATCACTTAATAGAACGAAGCAATTAAACCTGCCGGATGAAGAATTTGAAAAAGTATTGCTAGACAAATGGTCTCACCTTAGAAAACAAGATAATGGGAAACATGTGGGGTTATTTTCTACTGGTATCTCCTTATTATAGGTTCATCGATGTATTCAGAAAGAGATGATAATTGTGACTATCAATCTTAGTTGCAAGTATAATTCTATTAATGTTCATTTGGCTAAAAGATTGCAAGTTTGAGCCAAACCAATAAAGCACACACATGTTAATAATGAGGAGGTGCAAGTTTATAAAGATTTGAATATTTCTATGGATAAGTATGTATTGCACTCTGATTTTTATGCTTAAGATATGGCTAATGTGGATTGTGGGGCATGGGATCCCCAAAGGGCAGTTTTGGGGCTTAAAGCCCATATTTTGGTCCAGTTTTTTAATCGTAATGTAAAGACTCCACATTTTGTGGTCGCGGAGTGCGTAGTTGTTAAAGATTCATAGGGTTATCCCCCATTATTTTGATAATGTAATGTCGGTTGTAAAATATCTACCGATGGTCTGCGGACCATGGGATTGTATAAATAGAGTGAAGCTCTAGTAGTTAAGGCATCAACTAATAAATGATGAAGAACTAAGTGATATATTTGGAGTAAAAGTCTGAGTTTGGGTCGTAGCGTAGGTAGAGGCTCTGCAGCTAAGTGCGAAGAGGCCTGGAAGCCCGCAGCTTAGTGCGCAAACCCCTGCGGCGGCTAAGTGCACAGGGCGAGTCGAGCCTGTAATCGTTTGGAATTATCAATAGAGAAATATTCTATCATTTATGCATCTTTATTTCCTGTTCACGCATCTCTTTTATTGGGTATGAATTTCACTTATGATGTTTATATGATGCGCGAATGTGTATATCTATATTGTTTAAGTGAATGCAAGTAAGAACATCTGTTTAAGGGAAGCTAACCAAGATATGTTAATAAGATAAGTAATATGCTTAGCGTAGTTTGGGAAATATCACAGTTCACTACCCTAGCAGCGCAAAAGCAGATCAACCCCTGGTTAGGGTTGCCCGAAAGCTGATTGTAACAATTCATTAAGATACTGAAGGGTAGAACAAAGGGATAAGCATGCTACATGAAGGCAGGTATAGTTGGAATAAATAGACATCACATCCATCTCAAGGATGCAGAAACTTGGTTCTAGCATCCCCCAAAACTGCTTCGGGTGAGAGTTCAGTCCGCGCTCTACGGGCTGATACCAAAAGGGCCAGTACTGTAGGAATTTTTTTGCCTAACTAACGCTGAACCTAGGTTAGGCCCCCATAAGCCAAAAAATGGTTATGCTGTCGGGACCAGAATTTGCACACGAGATGTACAATGTTGTATCACTAGAATCCAACTAAGAAATAAATCGAAGGTTGGTTGGACAGAAGAATTCATGAGTCCGTGATGAAAGAGAACATAAACCTACAACTGTCAAAAGAACAATGGCTAGACAACTACCTATATACGGAGATCCATGAAATATTGTTTGTGTCCTTCCCTACTGAGTTATACGAGCGGATCGCGAAGCTAGCAAATAGCCAAGGAAGGTGGAAACTTGATAGTCCTATTCTGTGGACCCCAAAGCCAGTGCGAAGGTTGGAAGCAATGGAGGATAAGATCGCATGCGTCATCGATCATTGGCTCGATCTCATTATAGGAGGATTTGTTACTCAGTTCGTGGTTGACACCTTAGTCAGTTATAGCGAGGCAGAGCGAGCTGTTGGGCAAAAAATGAGTTATGCAGCTACCTTGATGTTTGGGTCTACGCAAAGTGGAAGAATTTACCGAAACGAAGGAAATACGGGTACAAAGCATAGCCCCTTGATATCACCTCCACAAGGAGACAAAGAATGGATCACGAAGGTCTCTTCACGAAGTGCTATTCAATTGATAAGATAGGTATTTCCGAGAATACCACCTTCACCCACACCACCTCCATCTTCATTTCCATCACCTCCAACTTCACCCATACCACCTCTACCACCACCACGATTTAGTATGGAAAACATAGTGAAGTTTCCTGTATTCAAAAGTTTGGGAAATGAAGATCCAGACCAATTCTGGTTTGTTGTAAGGGATGTATAGGAAGCGCAAGGTGTTACAGATGACCATATAAAGAAAGCGATACTATTTAGTGCTCTGCAAGATTGCGCGTTGACCTGGTATATTAATTACTCCAACGATAGCCCGAATGCAAGAATTGCGGACATCCAAGCAATACTAAGTAGCGAATTTAGCAGGCCTAAATCTGAAGCGCAGTTGATTGTGGGATTCAAAAAGATCACGATGCTACCAGGTGAGACGCCTTGGGAACTAGATCAGAGGCTTAAATGTATGATCCATGAAGCCAACATGAATTTGACAGATGGACAACATCGTGAGTGGTTTGTAGCTTCATTACTACCACATTTAAGGAGTGCTCTATTGCATCAGAAGATAACAACTCACGTAGAGGCCTTGGAGATTTCCATGAGACTCCAATGCAAGATCCTAATCTAGGAGTTTAGCAGATCCACGTATAGCTGAAGAATCTGTGCCTTTGGATGCAAATCTTGAAGAAGAATAGGACGGTTCGACCAGAGGTACGTGAAGAAGTATGGTGTGTGAAATGAAAAAATCAGGACCATGACAAAGAGGAGGATCGATGCCTTTAAGGCTGGAAGCTCAAGTAAGACCTAGCGTGCCGCTTGCTTTGTGGTGCACTATCTATCAAATAGGAGGAAAACATGCGACGGATAATTGCCACTTGTTACAGAAGTATATGAAAACTCCGCAACAGTTGTTCTATAACTTTTGTAGGTCAGTGGGATATGACGAGCATACTTACAGAAGCTATGAATTGATGATGGATAGAACGTCTGCCTATAGGGTTCAGGCCTAAATGCAGTCTCTTGACTGGAATGCGGGATGGCGCAGATAGGATTCTAGGGGCGTGGACGAGGCTGATGTTGAGGAGGACCTGGTAGAGTTTGCGGATAGTTGATTTCCTACAATTGTGGAGGGCCAAGACGTGACCATCATGTAAGTATTGCACGCTATTTGATCATGAAACAGAATATTGTACTATGCTGATAGCCAGGATACGTGAGAAAGGAGTGCTATCGCCTCCCCCAACTTAGAACCTACAGATGATGAGGTCTGAGCCACGTGAGGAAGATCCGAACGTAAACATAGTACTCCGAAGTGGAATCACGACGGGAGATGACAAAGGAAAATAGCTGGAAGAGAGTGCATGGGTTCACAAAGCCCTGGTTAAAGAAGTTGACTTTGATTTGGAGCATGCTCGGGAAATCTTCATGGAAGCTAAGAAGAGCTTCACTGATGCCTCCACTTCAGGAAGTAAAGATAAGCCTGAGTCAGACATGGACCCATCCATGCTTAGAACTTTCCTGGAAACCTATATGATGTTAATGTGCGATAGTAAGGCTGTGAAAGGGTTATAGGAACTTATAAATAGATGTGTTGGGACCATGCTAGGTGAACTACACATAGTCCGCAAGATCAGAAAGCATTAAACAAGGATGGGACGTGAAATGAGACTCACTCCGCAGATTGGAGAATACGAAATGGATCAAGTCATCCTGGATTTTGGATCTGATGAGAATGTTTGGCAGTGAATGGGGAGACCTATGCTGCAATGGTCTCCGATTCAGTTAAGGATGGCAAACTGGCAGAAAATCATACCCATGGGGCGGCTACAAGGAGTAACCGTGGATATTGAGGGAGCAAGCGCGCTGTGGATTTTGAAGTCATAGAGATTGTTGATGGCAGCAATACCTACCCCGTGGTCTTGGGAATTGACTAGGCTACTAATATGAAGGGATTAATCAATTTGAAGAAGCGAAATTTGATTTTTGAGAAGAAGTCACTATGCGTAATAATACCCCTCGATCCTACTAAAGGATCGCACTATACAGAGCCAGTCCGTGACTATGAGAGCGATGATGATCTGGACTACATCTATAAGATAACAGCGTGAGACCAAGACTGGGTGAATCCCACCACGGATGGGTGGAATACATGGGAGCGTGAGAGCTCCTACACTTCAGATTCCAATGAAGAGATAAAATGCTAGTAGAATCGGTTATAGGAAGTAACTATGCTGAATTGCAACATGATGACCCGGTCGCTGCACTGCATATCATCAAAGGTAAGAAAGCTACCTATTTATGATTGTGTAAATGAGGTAGATGTCTTTTTGGATGCATTTGAAAGGGAAGTGCCAAAAAAACAATGACTCCAAGCCTTGGACTGGGTACTGCGCAGTACACCCGCAAGATGGTGGGGTACACACAAGGAGAGTTTAGATGATTGGTGCAAATGTAGGAAAATGATGCAAACACAATTTAGGAAGCATAAGATATGACTAACAGACAAGTACGATGGGCAGAATGATCTACGCGCATGCATTTGGCCAAGTGGACGCAGGCTTACGGAGAAAAATCACAACCTGAGTAGGTGCACTTGTACTCCACACTGAAGTGCTTGGTCAATAAGCCTATGTTGGGGGACGCATCTACAGATGGCTATTATTGTTCCAGGAATATGATTTTGAAGTTTTTGTGAAGCCTCGACGGTTGAGCGTGGGACCTGACCACCTGTTGCGCATCGAGATAGAGGAGGAACCCACTAATTTGGAGGAAGGATTACCTAACGCACAGCGTTTTGCTGTACGCATCATGGATGGAAATTTCGAGGACATAATACATTTCCTAACAACAAGAATTGCAGCGGAAGGATACTTTGTCCAACAAAAGAAGGAATTAGTGGTGCGGAAGATAGATTTATCTGACATTTCTCAGAATCTATACAAGATGGGGAATGATGAGATACTGCGAAGGTATGTACCTAAGTTCGAATGAAGTAGCATCCTTGCAGACACTCATGGGGGCGCAGTGGGAGGACATTATGCAAGGAGAGAAACTGCGCAGAGGATTCTACACGCAGCGCTGTTGTGGCCAACCCTTCATCAGGATTCAAAAGCATATTGCAAGGCGTGTGATGTACGTCAGAGAACAGGTAGACCATCGCGGAGGGATGAAATGTTTTTGAATCCACAAATGACATTGCAACCCTTCGAGAAGTGGGCAATATATTTTGTAGGACCGATTCAGCCAGAAGGAAAGAGAGGCACGAGGTATATTATCACTACGATGGAGTACTTGACTCGTTGGGCATAAGTGTAGCCGGTGAAGGATTGTACGGGCATGCATACCATGAAGATTCCATTTGAGCATGTTCTGACGTGATTTAGTTGTACAAATATATTGATGAGTGATCGTGGTACGCACTTTTTGAATAAGACGTTCAGCACACTAACATAGGAATTTCAAGTGTACCATCAAAAGAGCACACCTTATCACCCACAGGCTAATGGGACAGTGGAAGCATTCAACAAAGTACTGGAGAACGTGCTGACCAAGGTATGGAATGCTTAGCGAAGTGATTGGGACCTACGCATACCTACAGTATTATGGGCTTATCGGATGACATGTAAGAAGTTAACATGATAGACACCCTTTAGGCTAGTCTACGAAGTTGAAGTTGTAATGCCTATGGAATATATCATGCCTAGTCTGTGCATAGCAGCGCTCACAAATATGACAGATCACGTAGCCCTAGAAGAGAGGCTCACAGAGTTGGATGAGCTCGACGAAGAAATATTTTTGGATGGATTTCGCTAGCAAGTCCAAAAGAAGCGCGAAAAGGCATGGAACGACCGGCATATTAAGCTGCGTACCTTTAAGGTGAATCACTTGGTGCTACTATATGACAGTAAGTTTGATAAGTTTCCAGGGAAACTCAGAATGCATTGACTGGGGCCATATGTTATTGAGGAGATTACCAACAGTGGCACGGTATAGTTGGTTAAGTTAAATGGAGATCCCTTCCCAGTAAAAGTGAATGGCAATCATTTGAAGCCATACATAGGTGGCTCGGCCATCTGACTAGCCGACTAAAGCAAATTCTTAGTGCTCCATGCAGTTGAAATAAGGTGCGAGACTATAAACTACATGGATTGGGAACTTTATAATTTCAAGACTGCGCAAAGCAGGGAAGTGTCACAGAGTTCTTGACAATGAGAAGGCAGTTGTGCTCGCACGCAGGTTTGTCGGAAAGTGACCATTACAGTCACTATTCATGATTTGATGGTTGGTTTGAGGCCAAATGAAGTGGGCGACAGGCATTTAAGGTGAACCTTATGGGATAGATTCTTGAAAATCTGTCTCCAATCTAGCATTAATGGACCGAATGTGGGGGGAACGGTTGAATTCAAATTCAAAAGGCCCTATAAATTAGAAGTGGCTGTCTAACGAAAAAAACTTGGCATTTTGAGAATTGATTTGTTGCGCTATCAAGAGTGTATGGACCTTTCAAACTTTGAGTCTTTGAGAGCAAGTTATGTGTTTGAAACATTGCCAAAAGAGACGCAGGACCTTCTAACTAGAATGTCAACACCCACGGAAGCCGCACAGGAAATTGCTGAAGTGGAAGCCCTAGAGAATGCCAAAATAATCGTTAAGGTCCCTAAATCACCACGAACATCGAGTCTTAAGAAGGATAAGTAGGCCATGTTCCCAGTGCACATCTTCCCCAGAGATCCACTGAGGACTAAACTCACATTGTAGGAAAAGGGGAAGGCCATTAATCTGGAGGCCGAGGAGTAGGAGTCTGAAGAAATCTTGGTGGAGGAGGAGGATGTAGAGATGGACGTTGAAACCCAAGGTGTGGACCGTATCACCAGGTTGCCTGAATATGTGCCTCCACGAAAGGCTAAAGCCAAGGTGATGAAGCATATAGATGAGAGCAAGAGCTCTCTACAAACTCCAGTGCTCCCAGACGATATTTTTTTTCAGGGACCACACATGGGGCGGGTTCCTGTGTTGAAATTTGAAGATTCTGACCTCACAGACCATCAGAAGTTCCTGAATTTAGCGACTGTGAAGCTAATGTGCCAGAGGATTGACTAAACAGGTGGAACAATTCAATTGGAGTCACGCACATGGCTTAGAGGTGTAGAGAAAGCCAGGTTGCTTAACCTTCTCTACGTGCCACATTACCACCATGCTCTAGTGACCGTCTTCGTCATCAGGTAGTTGCTTTTCCTGGTGTATGATGTGTGCTTATGGCTGGAGGAGCCCATTGCCATCATAGACCATCTGATTCGCCAAATTACACGACTGATTTACTCTAGGGAGGATCTAACCAATATTTCTGATGGAAAAAGTGGCGAGTTGGCCATTGTAGGAGCAATGAATAAGGGGTTCATGTTCGAAAAGAAAAGCGAGGATACGCCATCTCTAGCATCAACAACCCTACCGTCAAGGTCGTGACACGAATGATACCAGGGAAGGTGATGAGGAAGTGTCGCGCAGATGAGGTGCCCATGCCCATAGTTGCACTAGTTGCCCAATGTACGGAAGGAGTCCAGTTCAACTGGGCGAACTATCTATGCGGTGAGTTCCTTGCGAACTATCGTGAGGCACAGGAGCAGGGAAAAACATTTCATTATGCATGGTTCCTGTTGTTGATAGTACTGGTGGCACGGGAGCTGCCCGAAGACAATCAGTTCCCTTCGGTCGCACTGGACCTTCCAGATGCAGCGAAGTATGCTTCATTGTGGGAAACCAAGGACATGCAAAGGATAAAGGAGAGCAAAATATTTTGGATATTAATGGAGATGAATATCCATATGGGGATCAATCAAAAGCCACAGTTGTTGACCACAGTATACAACAGTTTATAGAGATTTGCAAAGTTTAAAGCAGATTTGCACCATGTCTTCATTAGGGCGCAGAAGGACCCTAAGAAGACATGGCATGATTTACCATACCTGGCGATCGACAATGTGATATCCAGAGTCCTTGAGTATTGGTCACCGGAGTAGCATGCTGCAGCTGGCTCCATGGTGTAAATGGACAAGTCCGCCGCGTAGTGCAAGAAGGAAGAGACAAAGCTTTGAATGGTACAGTTGGCAGAGAAGCAGAGGAAAGAGGAAGAAGAGGCTAAGGCTCAGGCAACATGCAATGCCGTGAAGTTGGCGAAACAATAGAAAATAGGAGAAGAGCGTGAAGCACAGAAGTCACCTTCGCTCGAACCAGAGACAGACACATAACAAGGTGGCGCAGACCCACAGAGGACATCCACTCAGCTCAAGTGTCTACAGCCATGAGAACAGATAGTGCCGCGGAAGAAAACCAAGGCATCGAAAACGTCTTTTGACCCAATCACCCTCATTGAGGTGGTTTTGCATGACATAGGTGAAATGGTGAGGGATTTCACCGTGGAGGCCCTCCAACAATTTGAAGAACAACAATAGCTAGTATATGGGGCTCTTAGGACATAGTTGTAGGAGTTGCAGGACACACTCCACAGGTTGGCATAGTGTCCACCAGCCTCGCGATTGACACTTCGGCTGTCAAGGAAATGTTGTGCACAAGGGTGACCAACATGATAGTGCTACCAGATGGGCACTTACCATAGAAAAGGAGGCCGACAGGGCCATAGTCAGCAGTTTGAAAGGGGTTGGATTAAATATTGTCACGCTACCTCGGGAGATGCTCTATCTCTTATAGGATGGAGTCACCGCGGAACTTTGAGCTAGGGAGAGTCACGCATTGCAGGTGATGAGTGAGCAGTGCATCAACATTGAGCAGTTGGGCCTACAACGCAATGAGGCAGTGGAGCAGAACAAGAAGATAATGCAGGTTGTAGAGGAAGCCTGCCGGATGGTCCTAGAGTTGGACATTCAGGTAGAAGAATTAGTGGAGGCATGCATTCGCAAACTGGCCGCAGGGGTGTGTGGCGCTAGAGCAGAGATGGCCAGGGTTCAGCTGGAGCTGAACCTGCAGATTGCAGAACTGCAGTTGAAGTCTTAGCCTTCAACTTTGTCAGAAATCAGGGAACAATGAACCACTATTGTTACAATAGAAACAACGACGATCGACAGTGCAGTGGCAGACTGCATGCAACTATTTGAATAGTCATTCGAGGTCCTAACCACCCTGCAGGAGGACCCGAATGTAGAGTGCCTAGAGACAGAGGTGTGTGACCTTCAATAGAAGTATGATGAAGTAAAGGGGATCGTGCAGACGGTTTCCCTTACACATAGGCTTGAAAGGATGGAGGAGGCAAAGGTGCTCAAGGAACAGGTGGATGCCACTCGGCATAAGGAAGCAATCTTAAAAGCTCGCCTACAACCATGGATTGATGAGGCTTACACAATTACAGCCTCCATAGAAGGAAAGCTCACGTGACTGCAAGCAACTTAGGAAAGGATCTAGGGCAGCAGTTCAGTAGCAGTAGTCATCGAATAACGCATGGAGAAAGTTCAGCAGGCAACCACTTAGCGCGCAGCCGAAGTTGCAGCGATCCAAACAGATATGGGAGGTCTTCGTGCTAAGATCTTTGCACCTATAGAGTGACTCGAGCGTGAGTCACATTGTTTGTGTTGGGGGCTTATTGGGCGCGGGATCCCCCAAGAGCAGTTTTGGGGCTGAAAGCCCATATTTTGGTCCCTGAATGATGTGGAAGTGGGGCTGATGTCAATGCTTGGTGAAAGACTATGGTAAATGCCACATTTCCCATATGATGAAAATTATGCAATTTGCAAGGGGCCTAGAGCCTTAAGTGGGAGAAATAATTATGTGGCACTTGATGTGGGGAGGGTGAGACAAAGGATGATGTCACCATGACATTTTGGGACTAGTGATGTCACCCCAGACCCTAGACCCTAGGTTGTTTGGAAGGAGGGCATGGAAGAAAGTTCCAATATTTTATTCCCAAGGTGACATGAAATGCATGGGGCTTGTTCAATAGCGTGGGGATTTGTGTGATGTCAATAACCCTATGCATAAGCAAAGAAGAAGGCTTATCCTTTATGCTAAGTATATGATTAAATGTTGAGACTGACATGTAACCTCGACAGGTTTTGCGTGAGGCACCCTAGACTTTTTCGAAGAGAAACTTAAGGAAAATCCATCGAGATTTATTTCCATGGTGAGGTGGCATTGTGGGCCTAGTACCTATGTAATGGCATTGTAATGCAATAATATATATGTTGGGTCTCGTAAGTAATGGGAATTCATAAATGAATTGATAGAGGGGACATAGCTACGATGTGGTGATGAGATAACTATGAATTTGGTAGGCACGGGAGAGTCACATGGGTGCCATGTGGTAGGTGAGGATGATGTGACCAGACATAATAGCCCAAACTTTAATCAACCATAATTTTTGGTTCCAAAACCCGAATGAGGCAAAATTATGTCATCGAAAAGGTCTTGATGAGACAGATACAATGTTGGCAGTGGTTTTGAATTTTGGAAGAGGGAAAGAAGTGAAAATTTTGATCCCATTTCCATAATGGTGCATTGGAAGTTGGGTCGGCATAGTGACCATATCCTCGCATGATTAGTGGGGTCCATGGCAGGTGAGAGAGTGTAAGTAAAAATGACATATGGCATATGATTTGTGTATACTAATATGAGTATACTAAAATATTCTCTGGAAAATAAATCCCTACCATCCACTTAATAATTATAGATAATTAAATTAATAATGGCAACATCTATTATATCATTTGCAGAAATTAAACCTCAATGAAGAAGATTCCATTTCTTCCTCCAACCATCCAAGGGAGTGCCAATTAATAATAACATGATTAATATTTATTAACACTATATCAATAATTTAATATCAACTTTAAAATTATTTAATAACTTATTTTTTATTAGTTTATATCACTAAAACAGCCCATAAATAACAACGATTATTCATGTCGACTTTTTATTAATTAAATAGCAACGGAGCTTTCATCTGCAATAAGTAGTAAATGAATAACAGTGAGATGCAAACTTGGATACCCCTGATTGCTTGATGGCCAACAATCACTCATTTTCCTATTGGCTAATCATTTAATTTATATTGGCCTGGGCTGAAATATGATACGGTTAGCCTTGTCGGCTTGGAGAACCTAGTAGGGCGGTGACGTGAATGGGAACGGGGAGAACGTTATGTTTGAAATTTACATATTGGCTTACTAATAAGTCGTATAGTGAATTTATAATATATAAATGTGAAATTTTAAACCAGGTTTAAATATAGTTTAGAGAAAGAAAATTATTATCATTATTCATATTTGTAACAAAAAAAAATAGATTTATGTACGAATTTTCAATGAAAGAAATATGACTATGATTAAAATAAAACAAGAGCTAAGTGGTAACAATGTCGATGCTTTAATCAATGAATTTTGTTTTAATTAATAATTATGTTTTAGTTTGTTTTTTATTACTATTATTATATGTTTTGTTTTTTTTTATACGAATAAGATGAAATACAGTTGGGAGAGATGAAAAATTTTGTGGTTTAAAATTTGTAAAAATAAATTTAATACATAAATCTCTACCACAGAAATTATATAGAATTTACAAATAAAACTACTAATTTGTAAATTATAGACAAATTTAACTAGAAAATATATGCAAAAGAAAACACAAAATTTTACTTTATTGTCACCAAATTTCAATTAAAAACAATAATTACATCACAAAAAATCAATAACAAATATATATATATACATCAAAATCCATAATTAAAATTTAATCTATATTTGATTAATAACATTGTTATACACTAAAATTCTATTTTAGTAAATAGGTTTTCCATTAAATGAGAAGAAGAAAAAAAAATCAATGAAAGTTATTGAATCACCTCAACATAATTATTTTAATATTTAAATTATTTCTAAAAAAATTAGCATTGAATTTTTAAAAATCAATTTAGAATTTTTTAATTAATTAAAAATTATAAAATTCGACTTCTAATTCACTATTAAAATTATAAATAAATAATTTTATAGCCAATTCAAATTATTATTTTAGAAATATTAAAATTAGAGACAAATAAAATTTGTTTTTAACAAATTTAATGTTGAACCAATAAAATTATTAAAATTACTATTTTAAAAATATCCAAATGATAGATAAGTTTAAATTATTATTTTTATAAATTTAATGTTAGAATTTTTTAAAATCAATTCATAAATTTCTTTATCAACATAGAGCCAGTAAAACTATTAAAAATATTGTTTTAAAAGTATAAAAGTATAGATAAATAATTTTGTAACAAATTTACATTATTATTTTTATAAATTCAATGTTAAAGTTTTTGAAAAAATTTCAAATTAAAATAAAACTAATAAAATTA
>APFE031712991.1:29266-42065 GCA_000404065.3 Pinus taeda | reverse complement strand
TGAAACATGTATAATAAATTGTTAGTATAAGAATAAAAAATTATTAAGTAAAAGATCCACGGATTAGGAAGCAAGAAACTATACTAATAGTATAAGCACAAGGTCTAGTTTTGTCTTCGTCGCCAAGGAAAAAATCGCATTATTTAATATGGGACTTTAGAAAATGACACATACTATAGTCAAATCATCATGTCGCTAATACTATTATATGTCATGGATTCATACTTATTTTGAGGACTGGTTGGCAGGCCCGATGATGAAACTGAGAAATTGAGGGTTGCCCAAAATCCCAATTCCTTTTAAAATCTTGATCATGAACCTGTGGGTTATGGCCCACAAGCCCCGTC
Organism: Pinus taeda; assembly: GCA_000404065.3. Lineage (NCBI taxonomy): Eukaryota > Viridiplantae > Streptophyta > Pinopsida > Pinales > Pinaceae > Pinus > Pinus taeda. Next base: position 41,718 of record APFE031712991.1, on the reverse strand, counting down.
GGAAGCGTTTAAACTTTTAATATTATTAATGTGGATCTTCGTTTGGATTGAGCATCACTTTAATCATCATTGAAAACCTGCAATATAATTCTAAAATACTAATAACAATATATGGATTTTAAAATAATACGGCACCGCTATAGCTCTCGGTGGCCCACATAACCCAACTCCGAAATGTATATTATTTTACTTAAACATTCAATCAGTAACAGACCTTCTTCCATCATCAGATTGGCGGAATCCTCAGTAAAATTCATGCGATCCATTCATTTTAATCATAACACACAAGATTTCACTATACTGTGTATAGTATATGCACAGCAAGGTTGATACCCATACGAATTCTCCAGACAGTGCGTGCAGTTATATTCATAACCCCAGTGCGTGCGCCAGCAACTTGTACACATGTCTAATCTCATGTTTCAATCAATACACAGGTTTTATCAATTCAAACAGTCCGCTATCCATGCAATAAATAAAACTCATGGTGATTCTCCAAATTCATCGTTTGAACCACAAGATACGATCTATACTGCGTGAGAATTGTATTAACATTCCGCCACATGGAATGCATCAGCATAATAATTCAAGGACTGTTTTTTCTTTTTATTGAAGAACAGCTATTCTATTCCATTCTCCCTACTGTTAACACACACAACCATACATAATTTGCTCAATTATAAACACACAAGCGTATAAAATACTAGAACACATTTCATATATATAAAGAACAAATTACATTCCAGGCTAAGGTAATTCAGCCTTAAAACCCAACTCACAATCGACTACATCTTGCTTACTCACAATTTTACTCCCGAATAAGATATATTTCTCACACCCTATCACATTACATTTATATAGGATGCGTTAAGAAGGATGATCAGATCCTCTCCTGATTTTTCTCCACAATGAAAGCTCTCCAAAAAACGTGCATGGCTGTATCCATCTTGTGCATGGCTGTATCCATCTTATCCGCTTTAAATCTTATTTAACTTATCCGCTTTAAATCCATTTTTAGTCTGTGTTTCTACTTTAAAACAGGCTTTCCTTTGTTCTGATCCTCTGGTCCACGTTTACTTGCTTTATTGCTGGTTTCTCCGACATCAGACTCCCGAGGCACAAAAATTTATGACCTCCTAGTCATATGCTTCTCCTGGTCTTTAGCACTTTTATACACTGCATTCCACTATAACTGTGAGCTGCAACCAACCTCTGCAGTAACAACCTCCTCTGTTACAGGATACCTCACCAAGCCCTCCGCACTCGGTCTTTTGGCATCCTTCTCTAGGTTGTTGCAAATCTTCTCACCTTCCACTGCTGCTACCTCCTTCTGCAGAATCTTGCTTCTCTGATACCAACTGATGAAACTGAGAAATTAGGAGTTGCCCAAAATCCCAATTCCTTTTAAAATCTTGATCCTGAACCTATGGGTTATGGCCCACAAGCCCCGTCGGAAGCGTTTAAACTTTTAATATTATTAACGTGGATCTTCGTTTGAATCGAGCATCACTTTAATCATCATCGAAAACCTGCAATGTAATTCTAAAATAGTAGTAACAATATATGGATTTTAAAATAATACGGGACCGCTATAGCTCTCGGCGGCCCACATAACCTAACTCCGATCTGTATATTATTTTACTTAAAAATTCAATCAGTAACAGACCTTCTTCCATCGTTAGATCGGCGGAACCCTCGGTAAAATTCATGCGATCCATTCATTTTAATCATAACACACAAGATTTCACTATACTATGTATTGTATATGCACAGCAAGGTTGATACCCATACGAATTCTCCAGACAGTGCGTGCAGTTATATTCATAACCCCAGTGCGCGCGCTAGTAACTTGTACACAGGTTTAATCTCACGTTTCAATGAATACACAGGTTTTATCAATTCAAACAGCCTGTTGTCCATGCAATAAAATAAGTCACGGTAATTCTCCCAATTCATCGTTTGAACCACAAGATACCATCTATACTGCCTGAGAATTGTATTAACATTCCGCCACATGGAACGCATCAGCATAATAATTGAAGGATTGTTTTTTTTTATTGAAGAACAGCGATTCTATTCCATTCTCCCTACTGTTAACACACACAACCATACATAATTTGCTCAATTATAAACACACAAGCGTATACAATACTAGAACACATTACATATATATACAGAACAAATTACATTCCAGGCTAAGGAAATTCAGCCTTAAAACCCAGCTCACAATCGACTACATCTTGCTTACTCACAATTTTACTCCCAAATAAGATATATTTCTCACACCCTATCACATTACATTTATATAAGATGCATTAAGAAGGATTATCAGATCCTCTCCTGATTTTTCTCCACAATGAAAGCTCTCCAAAAAGCGTGCATGGCTGTATCCATCTTGTGCATGGATGTATCCATCTTATCCGCTTTAAATCTGCTTTAACTTATCCGCTTTAAATCTATTTTAAGTTTGTGTTTCTGCTTTAAAACAGGCTTTCCTTTGTTCTGATCCTCTGGTCCACATTTACTTACTTTGTTGCTGGTTACTGCCGCATCACCCGAGCTGTCTACAATTAGTAATCGACAAGGATTTGGTGATGGTGGTTACAATTATAGCTGGCGCAAAACCCAAATCCAATCACATCACATCATAGACATGTAGATAGCCCATGGAATATTTTAGGGTTGGAATAGTTTAGCTGATTAAAAATAGTTTATGGGATTATCCTTTCCTTGTTTTTAGTTTTTTTCAATTTAATATTTTTCATTTGAAACCTTCAAACAATGTCTTCACTGAAAAAAAAATGCCAAGAAATAGATACTAACATATCACATAATTTTATAGTTTGAAATAAAATCTAATTTCATTACAGTAGTGGACGTGAATATATTAAATATAAGTTTGGTCTTATATGACTTCAATTAACTTATATCCAATTCGATAGTTCACCCATATGATGTTTTATGATGACCTATTTTTCACGGAGTGTCACACATCCACATGTTAAAATAGACATAAATAAAAAATGTAAATTAAATAAAGTATTGTAAATTAAATACATAACTATTACCATGTGAACAATTACGATTTTTAACAGAACTCTGAAATGTTTTTCCAAAGTGATTCTGGTTATTTGTAAGATTTATACATTAAAAATGTGAACCCCTTTCAATATGACCCACTGCGGCCCTTACATTCCCTCCATGACTATATTTACAAGTTGAAAAAAGGGAGTGGGCTTTCTAACCAAGCCACTTGTCCCTCTGACACATGAAAGACTTTTCTAGCTCCTTAGCATTTAAAACTAGACTTAATAGTTGTCTGCCTTTCTCAGCGATATTAGCTCTTACCACTTGTTCTCCCACATTGTATTAATGTTCTGGTTGTCGTATCGACCTAGGTGGAGGCTTCTCCTCTCTGGAGTCTTCATGGTGGTACCGCTTCGTCGATGGTCTCGGGACTCGTTCAAAATTAATGGCCTCCGCTCGCTATTTACATCAGACAATGGAGGGAACCTCAGGGGTTCTATGCCTTGGAAGAAATGATGTTGTTCATCATTCTTTTCCTTCCTAGAGATGGAAACCGTGTGCTTAGAAGGGTTTTCTCCATACTGAGGTGCTCACAGGTCTATTTCTCATAGCTGGTGCGATTTATATTGTAAAACTGGTTTGTTCTTGTCATTCCATGATTACTAATTGTCTTTGGCCTCCATGGCAGCCGTATTGGCCTCTGGCTCGGCACTCTACAACGACGAGGGCTTGCAAAGACTTATCGAGGGTTCCAAAGAATTTTATTGATATTCATATATATTGTGGTTTACGATATTTTATATGAATTTCTGTTATAAAATATTATAATAAGAAGGCCGGACTTAAAGCATATATGCATTATATTTTAAAGCCATGGCGGGTCCATAATCATCATACAACACTTTATACATATATGGCATGCTGATTGCAGGCCAGATCTGATAGAGATATATATTATGTTATATAAGTCTGTCGGGTTCATAAGGCATGCAAAAAGATAGTTTTTAAGCTATAAGGCAGTTTTCAGGGGGAGCCAAAGCGATGGATGGTTTTTAATGGAATCAATCTGATTTCACTCAACATTTAACATGTAGTAGTCACCTAGAGAGAGCAAACCGCCCATTTCGGGTAGATATTCTTCGAGCTTAAATCCCACTCGAAAACCTTTGTAGATTGTCCGATCTGAAAGGCGTAGATCAACGGCAGGGATGAATCGACGGGAAGTATACATTGGGAATTGTGTTGAGCCCGTATTGGAAGAAGAAAAGCATGTTTTATTATATATTTTCTTTTTTAAAGATATATGCATAATTCCAAATATTTTCATAGTTATTGTGGCCATGTGCATAAGTTAAGATTTACATGGGTTTTAAGGCTTAAAGGCCTAATGATTCCCATAGTATAAAAGCCCCAATAAAGTTATATGGCTCCGATTTAATGTAAGTCCATGGTTGAAAGGCTCAGGGCCTAAAGAAATGCTTCCAATAGGCTTAGTGGGCCATAACTCACAGGTCCCAAGATCGATATTTTATTAAGGAAAGGGATTTTGGTTAACTCCCAAGATCTTTTTTCATCAGAAACCTAAGATAAACAAAAGGGACTAATATTATAAACCCAAGGAATTAATAAACCCAATGCTTTAATATTATAAACCCAAGGAATTATTGAACCCAACACATAAATATTAAAAACCTAAGGGATCAAGAAGTGCAAGGGATTGATATTACAAATACAAGAGATTAATAAACATGACAATGATTGATATTATAAACCCAAGTTAATAATAAACCCAAAGTATTAATACTAAAACCCCAAGGGATTATGACCCTAGGGAAATAATATTAAACCCATGGGACTAATATTATAAACCCAACATTGTTTAACCCAAATATAAACACTACAAACTCTAAAATAAACATGGTTTATTTTCATGGTGACACAATCTTTGTCAAAATGCGACATTCAACCAAGGGACTAATATTATAAAACCAACATTGGTAAACCCAACAAATATAAATACTACAAACACTAAAATAAACATGGTTTATTTTGATGGTGAGACAATTCTTGTCACAATGCGCCATTCAACAATGATTGACCATGTTTGGCTATGATTACCAATGGTTTACAATGATTGATATTATAAACCAAACACAATAATGAACCCAAGGGATTGATATTATAAACCCAAATGAACAATAAACCCAAGGGATTAATACTAAAAGCCCAAGGCATTATGAAGCCAATGGAGTAATATTAAACCAAAGGGCCTAATACTATAGACCCAACAACATTGAAGCATGAGACTAATATTATAAACCCAACATTGGTAAACCCAAATATATATACTACAAACACTAAAATAAACATGGTTTATTTTGATGGTGAGACAATTCTTGTCACAATGTGACATTCAACCATGATTGACCATGTTTGGCTATGATTGGCAATGGTTTACAATGATTGATATTATAAACCAAATGGAATAATGAACCCAAGGGATTGATATTATAAACCCAAGGGATTAATACTAAAACCCTAATCAACAATAAACCCAAGGGATTAATACTAAAAGCCCAAGGTATTATAAACCCAAGGGAATAATTAACCCAAGGGATTGACATAATAAACCCAAAGGAATAATAAACCCTTTTATCATTTATTTTCATGGTGAGACAATCATTGTCACAATGTGACATTGAACCATGGTTGACTATGATTGACAATGGTTTACCATGATAGATATTATAAACATAAGGGAATAATAAACCCAAGGGATTGATATTATAAACCTAAAGGAATAATAAACAAAGTGATCAATATTAAAACCCAAGGGTTTATGAACCCAAGGAAATAATATTAAACCCATGGGACTAATATTATAAACCCAACATTGTTAAACCTAAATATAAACACTACAAACACTAAAATAAACATGGATTATTTTCATGGTGAGTCAATCTTTGTCAAAATATGATATTCAACCAAGGGACTAATATTATAAAGCCAACATTGGTAAACCCAAATATAAATACTACAAACACTAAAATAAACATGGTTTATTTTGATGGTGAGACAATTCTTGTCACAATGGACATTCAACCATGATGACCATGTTTGGCTATGATTGACAATGGTTTACAATGACTGATATTATAAACCAAACATAACAATGAACCCAAGGGATTGATATTATAAACCCAAATGAACAATAAACCCAAGAGATTAATACTAAAACCCCAATGAACAATAAACCCAAGGGATTGATACTAAAATCCCAAGGGATTATGAACCTAATGGAATAATATTAAACCGAAGGGCCTAATACTATAGACCCAACAACATTGAAGCATGGGACTAATATTATAAACCCAACATTGGTAAACCCAAATATAAAAACCACAACCATGATGGTGAGACAATTCTTGTCACATTGCGACATTCAACCATGATTGACCATGTTTGGCTAAGATTGGCAATGTTTTACAATGATTGATAATATAAACCAAATGGAAAAATGAACCCAAGGGATTGATATTATAAACCCAAGGGATTAATACTAAAACCCCAATGAACAATAAACCCAAGGTATTAATACTAATAAACCCAAAGGAATAATAAACCCAAGGGAGTATTATTTATTTTCATGGTGAGACAACCGTTGTCAGAATGTGACATTGAACCATGGTTGGCTATGATTGACAATGGTTTACCATGATCGATATTATAAACCTACGTGAATAATAAACCTAAGGGATTGATATTATAAACCTAAAGGAATAATGAACAAAGGGATCAATATTAAAACCCCAAGGGTTTATGAACCCAAGGAAATAATAATAAACCCATGGGACTGATATTATAAACCCAACATTGTTAAACCCAAATATAAACTCTACAAACACTAAAATAAACATGGTTTATTTTCATGGTGACTCAATCTTTGTAAAAATGCGACATTCAACCAAGGGACTAATATTATAAAACCAACACTGGTAAACACAACGAATATAAATACTACAAACACTAAAATAAACATGGTTTATTTTGGCGGTGAGACAATTCTTGTCACAATGTGACATTCAACCATGATTGACCATGTTTGGCTATGATTGACAATGGTTTACAATGATTGATATTATAAACCAAATGCAATAATGAACCCAAGGGTTTGATATTATAAACCCAAATGAACAATAAACCCAAGGGATTAATACTAAAACCCCAATGAACAATAAACCTGAGGGATTAATACTAAAATCCCAAGGAATTATGAATCCAACGGAATAATATTAAACTGAAGGGCCTAATACTATAAACCCAACAATGATAAACTCAAATGTAAATACTACAAACATCAAAATAAACATGATTTAGTATGATGGTGAGACAATCATTGTTAGAATGTGAGAATCAACTGTGGTTTGCCATGATCGATATTATAATCCTAAGGGAATAATAAACCCTTGGGGCTTCACGAATCTCTCATTAGAATAAAAGAGGGACTAGATGAACTCATATGGCAACAATCTGACAGTGGCATATACTCTCCAAAGGGGGCTACCAAGTGCTGATATCTCATAAAGTTCCTGACTTGATAACTTTTTGGTGGAAGGCCATTTGGAAACTTATAGCAACACCTCGGGCCAAATTATTCTTCTGGTGCATACTAAAAAAACAAAGTCCCCACCGGGGAAAATCTAATGCACCGTGCCATCCACGGGCCTACATGGTGTACGGTGTGCAAAAACAATGTTGAATCGACATTTCACCTCTTCCTAAAGTGCATTGCCCTGAAGGAACTACATTAAAATCCAAGGGACTAATATTAAATCCAAGGGAATAATATTATAAACATTAAAATAAACATGATTGACCATCCTTGATTTATATATTCAGAAAATTTCTATCACAATTCCATGTTGGGCCATGGTTGACATTATAATAAACCATGTTTGACTCGCGAATAATAAACCCAAGTGATTGATATTATAAACCCAAGGGATTAATACTAAAACCGCAAGCGATTATGAATCTAAGGCAATATTATTAAACAAAAGGGACTAATAATATAATAGAATGAACCCAACAGATTGATATAATAAACCCAAACGAATAATAAACCCAAGGGATTAATAGTAAAACCTCAAGGTATTATAAACCCAAGGAATTATTAATATTGAAAAGTTGAAGAACAAAGAAAACGAATAATTTGATATTATAAATCATTGGGAATTAATAAACCCAAGGGAAACATATTAGAAACCTGTTGCGCTATACAACAACCCTCCCCATTTCAAAATTTTTATATAAAATTTTTAAAAAGAAATGGGTCCCTTTTTTAATAAACTTAGCTAAAATCAATAGTTCTAAATAATAAGTCTTTTTTCTTTTAGGATAACTTCAATAACAATCGCATTTTGCAAAAAATCCATATGATACATGAAAATCCTTATGATGAGGTCCGATCAAATGTAAACACGAAACAAAACCTTGTCATAAGATAAACTATAAATGAAACATATCGCATCACGCAAATCCTTTGGGACTTATATTATAAACATTAAAATAAACATGATCGACCATCCTTGATTTATATATTCAGATAATTTCTATCACAATTCCATGTTGGGCCATGGTTGACATTATAATAAACCATGTTTGACTCGCGAATAATAAACCAAAGCGATTGATATTATAAACCGAAGGGATTAATACTAAAACTGCAAGCGATTATGAATCTAAGGCAATATTATTAAACAAAAGGGACTAATAATATAATAGAATGAACCCAAGGGATTGATATAATAAACCCAAATGAATAATAAACCCAAGGGATTAATAGTAAAACCTCAAGGTATTATAAACCCAAGGAATTATTAATATTAAAAAGTTGAAGAACAAAGAAAACAAATAATTTGATATTATAAATCATTGGGAATAAATAAACCCAAGGGAGACACATTAGAACCCTATTGTGCTATACAACAACCCTCCCCATTTCAAAATTTTTATATAAAAATTTTAACAAGAAATGGGTCCCTTTTTTAATAAACTTAGCTAAAATCAATAGTTCTAAATAATAAGTCTTTTTTCTTTTAGGATAACTTCAATAACAATCGCATTTTGCAAAAAATCCATATGATACATGAAAATCCTTATGATGCGGTCCGATCGAATGTAAACATGAAACAAAACCTTGTCATAAGATAAATTATAAATGAAACATATTGCATCATGCACATCCTTTGGCTAAAAGATGGACTTAACGTTTCCTTTGGCATCCCCCGATGCGATAACACAATCGAAAAGCGCATATCACAAATTTCTTAAGGAAACATTCCATGGGGTAATACAACTCCGCTGATGTGACAAGCCGATCGCAATCGCACATCGGTAAGGTCCCGAAACATGTAAAAAATGCCCAATTGAGATCCGCCAATGTGATTTCATGATCATAAATAAAGGCGTGCTTCTCAATAAAGTGGAAATAGTATGGTTAAACGAATGCTTGCAGGTTTTAAGAGCATAAATAATTAGTAAATGAGAAATAAATGATTTATTGATTTCTTAAAGATTATCCTGCCTCCCTATGACAACTCACTCTTTATCACAATCAGAGCTATATGAAGGAAATGACTAAAGAATAAAGATGGGCCTATCAATCTGCGATATGCGATTATTGCAAATTGTTGATCGGGAAAGTCACGATATTTACTTTAAAGAACTATTATTAATATGTGGGATGTGACATATCATTATGAAATTTAATGATCACAATTGGTAGTTGCCGAAATCATTAATAAAGCAGTTATGGTTGAATCCTTCGAGGATTTCATCCATGCTAACATAATATATCAAATTCATATCAGTTAGTGCGCTTAATTGCTGTTAATCTTGTGTATTGTGCATTATATTGGAATGGATTTTCTCCTCTATTATGGTCATCTGTTTCTTTTGCAAAGTAAGTTTTAATTCATTAATTCAGTAGAAATGTCGAAGAAATCAAAGAAATTAAAGGTTCTAGTCTTAACTAAAGAGGAACCAGTAAAGAAGGTCTTGATAGGTGATACTACCCGTGCCGGCCAGGGTAAAGCTTCATGGGAATGCATATACAATTTATTGGAAGTTGAAGATCCAAAAGAAATTGAAGAAGAAAAGGGAATAGCTGATTCCACTGAAAAATCAAAGAATACTCTTAAGAAATTGGCCATCTCTTTTCTCCACACAATAGCTGCCCGCACTAGAATATTACCCTATAATGACTTAGTTGGATGGGTAATTGAGAGTATCAACATAATAGGAAGAGAAATTTTTTACGGCTGATGGAAGGAGGTTCGAGTTGTTTAGAGCAGAAGATATGATGTTGGAATTATGATGAATGTGCTATACTTGATGGCAACCCACTTGTAGCAGAACAACTCACAGAGATGACAGATCATAGTGCAGCAGGTCAGTAGCAAAGAATTGATGATCAGACTACAAAGCATGAAGAAAGAAGAGTATATACGCAAGTTCACAATATAGCAAGTCGTGTACACACGTAGGTTCACTATATACCAAGTCGCGTATATACGCGGGTTTTCTATATACCAAGTAGTGTATACACGCAGGTTATACACGCAGGTTCACTATATACAAAGGCGCGTATACATGTGGGATTTCTAATCAAAAGTCGCGTATGCGTATGCACGCACATTCATGGATGAAAAAGCGCGTACATGTGGGAAAGCTTATTTTTGGGTCCGTGGTATTTGGGCCATGGTATTTTGGTATTTGGTCCGCGGTATTGCATCCGAAATGTTGAACCCCGGTATTGGGTCCCTAGTATTGGTTCTAAATGGTTTTGGACCATGGTATTGAGTAAGGCCTAAGACTATAAAAGTAGAAGAAGATCATTAGGCAAAGGAATTGAGAAAGTCTTGAATATCTGATGAAGTATGAGATCCAGTATGCAGGTTATGGGTTCATGATGCTTTGCTTGATTTGAGCTAAGGAGGAATCTCAGCGGTTTATGCAGAACAATATCTAAGAATAGATCGAGATCTAATGGCTTGGAATGAATCATCTTTATACGGTTTGATCTTGTTTAGTCTAGATCTGTATACTTACGCATGTAATGTTTTGTAAATATTATGATCTGGGTATAGCTCAATTTTGGAATAGCTGCAAATCATGAATGAATATTTACAGACATACACGCTGGTTGACTATGATAAAAGAGCATACATACGCAGATGACATACATCTAAGTAGCGTATACCATATGAGCTATGATGTTTGAATTTACAGGTGTTTCTGGCTGTTGATGAGTTCTGATGACTATTTACTGGTGTCATTATTCTGCATATTCAGATTGGTTGATTACGTTTGTTGATGGATGAGATCTATAATGGATCAGGATCAGAATGACTTATCATTATGTGATCTGATGAACTAGATCTGGTTGCTGATATATGTATTATCCTTGTATATGTAATGATATGGGTATGTCTGAAGTCACGAAGTGCAACGAGGTTATAAGTAAGTAATTAATGACATATACGCTGGTTCGCTTTGGTGAGGTTGCGTATACACGCTGGTTCGACTCTTCCAAGTAGCGTATGCACTCTGATGCATGATTTTGATGATACAGTTGGATCTGGATATTGTTGTAGAGTTTTTTGTTCTACTCTGTGTTCTGGTGACTGCATTTTGTTGACAGGGTTCAGTGATTCAGAGATTGATGATGTAAGTGGTGATTGTTTTTTGTGCTTCCATGATATTGATGGGTCCAGTATGAAAATTGGATGAAACGTGGCCTTCAGATTGTGACGTTGTGTTCCATGAGTCTCTAGTCTAAAAATTTATGAAACATGGTACCTGGAGGAAGAAAAGAGAAGGTTGTAGCCTTCTATAGGTCAGCTCCTACGTACTAGTACATCAGCTAGTACAAGAGCTAAGGGGGTTGTAGCTCCCTTCTAGGAGAAGCTAGAGAACGAGAGAAGGTTGTAGCTTTCTGCAGGTAGAAGCCTACGTACTGGTATAAGACTGTGCCAGTACATAAATATTGTAAAGAGATGTTTCTAATTAAAAGAAGATAGAGACGAATTGCAGCAGGTGGTTTTCACCCACATTGGGTTTCCACCTTATATCATAGTGTTCATGTGTGCTTCTTATGTGTGATGATTTATTCTGTTTTACTGCACCTGTTTACTATTCATATGGTTAATGAAGTTTTTATGCACTGATTAAAGATCAACATATAATGGATTAACAGAATCATTAGTTTACTGGATATACACTAGTTGCATTAGACACAGTTGCGTGTACATGCGGGTTCCCTTAACTAAAGTAGTGTATATATATCTAAGAGTGAAAATGAAAAACTGTTTGATTTGATAATACTGATTCACCCCCCCCCCCCCCCTCAGTATTATTTCCAA
>APFE031712991.1:0-29130 GCA_000404065.3 Pinus taeda | reverse complement strand
CCCCCCCCCCCCCCCCTCTCAGTATTATTTCCAACAATTCGTATCAGAGCAGGTCCTTTGGTAGAAGCCTTATCGCTTGAAGGAGATCCGTAGAACAATGGGAAAGAAGCTAAAGAAGAAAGCGCCTCAGAAGAAGAAGACATCTCAGAATAAATATGACAGTGGGAGAACCGATTGGGGAATATGTGGAAGCGACACTTCATATTCAGAATCACCTCAAAATGAAGATGAACAAGAAAAAGAACTATCATGTGGTGATACATTTCTCTTTACATTTGAAGATGATGAAAGTGATAGCGAAACAACTGAATTTGCTCTTTTGGGTGAGCAAGAAAGATATCAAATAGAGGAAAAATTTAAAAGGCTTATAGACAATATTAGAGATCAACAAGATCTATTTAACAAAATGGAATGTACCTTCAAAGAAGAAGCTACCAAACTGAAAGCTCAACTAGAGGAAGGAAACAAGGTAAGGAAGCTATTCAAGGAAAAGAAAGATCAATGTCAAAAGTTGCAGGATGAAGTAACATGATTAAGAAATGAAGTAAATGAAAGGAGCTCAACAATCAAGAAACTCAGAGAAAGATCTAGTTACTATGAAAGGCTTGAAGCTACGATCCTCTCGCTAAAAGAAGACCTTGAAGAATCAAATAAGCAGAATAAAGAGCTACTCCAAGCTCTTGAAAATCAATAAAACAAAGTTCTTGAATTAAGACATCAGTTGGAAGAAGGAAGAAAAGATGAAGAAAAAATGAAGAAGCAGTATCTTGAAAAGGAAGAGCAACATCAGGTTGAGGTAAATATTATAAAAGATAAATTAGAAGAAAAAGATAAGCTCTTACGATTTCAAGATAGTATTAAGATCTTGGATGATATTCTTAGTAGTCAAAGGTCTCCTGCTATCAAAACTGGTCTTGGTTTTCATGAATTTGTTGAAGGTGAATCTAGTTCACAAAATAAGACAAGGAACTCTAATGCACAATCTGAAATACTCAACAAGGAGATGAGGGGTCAATCCCATCAACAACGAAGGAAAGAAGTTCTTCAAAGAAAATCTTTTACTCCTCTAATGAATAATGTTGAATGTTATGTATGTCATAATCTTGGACATGTTGCAGCTAGATGCATAAGTAGAATGGTTTAAGATCATCACATAGAAAGATCATCACATTCTAGGTACTTTAAGGGACATTGATTTTCTTGCAATATTTTTGGTCACAAAGTTGTTGATTGCTACAGAAGGAATATGAAAAATATAAGATGTTATGCTTGTAACAAGCTAGGACATATAGAAAATGAATGCAAGAACAAAGTACGGGCACCATACCAAAAGGAGAAAACATCATCACACTTGAAGATATGGAAGAAGGAAGCACAGTTTGAAAGATGTGGCACAACACAATGTACAGACATAATAGACTCAGAGGAAGCTAAAAGTGTAAAACTTCAGTGTTCTCAATCTCATATGCAAGTTTCATAAAGATAAGTCACGTATATACGCGAGTTAGACTTTGCACAGTCGCGTATATGTCAGTTTGAGAAAAGGAGTGGGACAGGCTCAGGAAAAGGGTCTGATATGATTTAGTTCATTATTTGCTCTGTTTGATAATGGTTACAATTTGTTGATGATGTGTGGAAATGTCTTTATACTTGTAAGATGTTTAGAAGTGTTTTGATCCTAACTTAATGATGATGATGCCTTGATACTTCTTGCGGATATATGCATGATCATATTTGGCAGTAAACAAGATGGCATAGGTTCAAGGGGAGCATATGCTTTTAGTAATGCATTGTTGGCATTATGGTTATTAGTCCTTGGTGATGATGCTTAAATAGCTAGATGATACATCTTTCTATGATATGGTTATGAGTTGTCCATAACAAGATCTCATATGGTTCATGGGGTCACATAGTTGGTATTCAGATCAGATTTATGGATGATGATACATATATGTTGCTTACATGTTGATCTTCATAAGGACAAGGAGAAGTACAAAGCTTGAGTACACAACTTCATTATTTGATAATGAGTCACTCATTTCTTTTATACTGCTGTCATCATGCCTTCAAATATGCATAAAGTTCATATAATACAGTTATGATGCAGGATTCCTATAGTTATTGGCTCTCACCTGGTTGAGGATTGTTGGTTGAGCTCAAGATACATAGTGCTATATATAGTATGCTGGATACATGGATGATTACTCAAAGTTGCATTGTTTGAGACATGATGATGATGAGTTATTACCTACATGATGATAGTTTGATACTCACATATGTTGATTGATGCTTATCAGATGAGGGATGTTCCCGAGTGATGATACATGGATGGTATAAAAGATCATACAGATCTTGATGATGATGATGTTATGATCATAGATAATGACTATGGTGTTTTCACATACATATGATATGATGTGAATTATTTTGTTACTGCTTGGTGATATGACAAATGCTAAGTTGATTCATGGAAGGAAACGAAGCAAGTTGTTCTTGATGAGATCAAGAGGATGAATTGATATCTATATGGAGACACTTTTTCACAAGACATATACAGGTTGCTGGTCTGGATGCTGTTGACAGATGCTTATGGAGTAGATCATACATGATGTATGATAGTTGCGGATGACTATCATGGTATTGTTTAGATATTTGGTCTTTGTTATAAATGTCATGTATATCATTCAATGTAAAGGTCATATCAAGACCCATGATGTAATAATTTGTCTCTATTGGTGGTAGACTGTTGATGAATCCCTTTTGGTCATATGATGTAATTTGTTACCCCACTATGCATGGGAAGGATGATGTAATATTTCTGTCATGTATAAAAAATTGGTATCTGGTCTATCCCCACTTGGTTGGGTGGATGAGTCAATATTGGTATATCCCCACTTGGTTGGGAGATGGATGTATGTATGAGTCTTTGCTGATAGGAAGGTTATTTATGATGTATAGAGTCATGTTCTTCTTGTATAACATCCTTTTGCATACCTTGCTTACAGTCAGGGGGAGCATGAACATCACACTTCAGCAGAGCAGAGATTTCAACATGTACTCAGAGGGAGCATGGAAAGATTGGTAGACCTTGGCATATATAGAGGGGGAGCTCAATCAGAGATTTCAGCAGGTACTCAGGGGGAGTATGGATGGCAGAATGTATATCAAGGAAGAGAATATCATAGTCTGCCCTTTGGCCTTGATGTCAAAGGGGGGGAGTGACTTGGTATGGTTGTTGCCATTAAGTACAAAGGGGGAGATTGTTGGCATTATGATGCATGTGTTGTACTTGATGGCAACCCACTTGTAGCAGAACAACTCACACATATGACAAATCATAGTGCAACAGGTCAGTAGCAAAGAATTGATGATCAGACTACAAAGAATGAAGAAAGAAGAGTATATATGAAAGTTCACTATATATCAAGTTGTGTACACACGCAAGTTCACTATATACCAAGTCGCATATATACGCACATTCGCTATATACCAAGTAGTGTGTACACACAGGTTATACATGTAGGTTCACTATATACAAAGGTGTGTATACACGTGGGATTTCTGATCAAAAGTCGCATATGCGTATGCAAGCACTTTCATGCACACAAAAGTGTGTACATGTGGGAAAGCTTATTTTTGGATCCATGGTATTTTGATATTTGGTCCTTGGTAGTGTGTCCGAAATGTTGAACCTGGGTATTGGGTCCCTAGTATTGGTTCTAAATGGTTTTGGAGCATGGTATTGAGTAAGGCCTAAGACTATAAATGAGAAGAAGATCATTAGGCAAAAGCATTGAGAAAGTCTTGAATATCTGATGAAGTATGAGATCCAGTATGCAGGTTATGGGTTGATGATGCTTTGCTTGATCTGAGTTAAGGAGGAATCTCAGCGGTTGAAGGAGAGCAAGATCTAAGGATAGATCGAGATCTATTGGCTTGGAATGAATCATCTCTATACCGTTTGATCTTGTCTAGTCTAGATCTGTATACTGACACATGTAATGTTCTATAAATATTATGATATAGGTATAGCTCAAGTTTGGAATAGCTACAAATCATGAATGAATATTTACAGACATACACACTGGTTGACTATGATAAAAGCACGTACATACGTAGGTTAGATACATCTAACTAGCGTATACCATATAAGCTATGATGTTTGAAGTTACAGGTGTTTCTGGTTGTTGATGAGTTATGATGACTGTTTACTGGTGTCAGTATTGTGCATATTCAGATTGGTTGATTATGTTTAGCTTCAGTGTTGATGGATGAGATCTATAATGGATCAGGATCAGAATGACTTATCTTTATGTGATCTGATGAACTAGATCTGGTTTCTAACATATGTATTATCCTTGTATATGTAATGATCTGGGTATGTCTGAAGTCAGGAAGTGCAGCGAAGTTATAAGTAAGTAATTAATGACATATACGTTGGTTCGCTTTGGTGAAGTTGTGTATAGACACTGGTTCGGCTCTTCCAAGTAGCGTATGCACTCTGATGCATGATTTTGATGATACAGTTGGATCTAAATATTGTTGCAGAGTTTTGTGTTCTGCTCTATGTTCTAGTGACTGCATTTTGTTGACATGGTTCAGTGATTCAGTATTGGGTGATTCAGAGATTGATGATGCAAGTGGTGATTGTGTTTTGTGCTTCAATGATATTGATGGGTCCAGAATTAAAATTGGATGAAACGCAGCCTTCAGATTGTGACGTTGTGTTCCATGAGTATCCAGTCTGAAAATTTATGAAACATGGTACTTGGAGGAAGAAACGAGAAGGCTGTAGCCTTATGTAGGGCAGCACCTACATACTAGTACATGAGCTAGTACAAGAGCTAGGGGGGTTGTAGCTCCCTTCGAAGAGAAGCTAGAGAATGAGAGAAGGTTGTAGCCTTCTGCAAGTAGAAGCCTACGTACTGGTATAAGACTGCACCAGTACAGATATTGTAAAGAGATGTTTCTAATTAAAAGAAGATAGAGACGAATTGCAGTAGGTGGTTTTCACCCACATTGGGTTTCCACTTTATATCATAGTGTTCATGTGTGCTTCTTATGGGTGATGATCTGTTATGTCTTACTGCACCTGTTTATTGTTCATATGGTTAATGAAGTTCTAATGCATTGATTAAAGATGAACATACATAATGGATAAACAGAATCATTAGTTTACTGGATATACACTAGTTGCATTAGACACAGTTGTGTGTACACGCGGGTTCCCTTAACCAAAGTACCATATATATATCTGAGTGTGAAAATGAAAAAGTGTTTGATTTGATAATACTGATTCACCCCCCTCTCAGTATTATTTCCAACATATGAAAAAGATGTACCATTTGTCGGAACTGCAGAAGCATTACAACAAGGAATTTGTCGAAGCCTTTGACAAAGAAAATGACGTGGAATTGGATCCTATTAGGCAGTGGAGGCATTACTGAAACAAACACAAGCATGAATCATCAGGTATGTATTCCATGGACTCCTTGGCATCTCCTTACTACTATGCTGGTGCTATGATATGTAGACTCTTTGGAGTCTTCGATTCCACTAGGTTTTCAATTGAAATGGTTCCTTTAATGGAGGTAGCGGTTAACTCGTATATCATGGATTGGGCAACCATTTTGTCTGATAAAATGGCTAACCATATCCTCGATTATTGAAGAAACATATTCGTGACTACCCAGGTAATACCCCCATTTTATATGAGTGCCTACATTATGGACACTATCTGTTTCAATTCTAATTACCCCATTCTAGATTGGAAATGGACTCCACAAGAACCAACCCCCATTCACATCTATCATAAGGAATTGTGGAAACCCCATTATAAAAACCATCTTTATAGAATCTGTCATGGTTTTGTCTTGCCTGTTCATTATGCTATATTCAATAAATCCTCTCCTCAGTTATCCGATGAAGCCTGTGTCGACTTAACATCAACTGGTAATCGGTTTGGTGAAGAAAATTTCACCTACATTAGACTTTTTGGAAGCACTGCTACTCCACATGTTCTCTCCTTATACATTCCTGATAAACTATTTTCCAGGAAAATAGCTTATCAAATCATAGAAACAGGGATGTCCAAAAAGCTAAAGGACTCCAAAAGGCAAATGTGGCCTTCATTCCCCCTCTCATGTGGTACTTTCACACTACATGACTTCAAACATGCAGAGAAAGAAGAATAGAAAATAAAAGCGCTAAATTTAGCAATCATTCCAAAGAGGCAATATGATCCAAAAGCAATAGCCTATAACTTCACCTCTCATGTCAAAATTGCCAAGTTTGACCATGAGAAAGATGATTTTGATGATTTTTTCACCTCAGCTGAGTTATTTTATCAAGTAAAACATCTTGCAAAATTCAAATTGGGAGGAGAGGGAGTAGAAGCATTTCTAAAGTTCAGAACAGAGAGGTTGCAAACTCTATCGATGGACTTATTAAATACCACCCCTATACTACAACATGAAGGCCAAAGTGAAGGAAAAACTACCTAGAAGATTCCTAAAAAGCAGAAGAGTCCTGAAAGGTAGAGGACAAAGCAAGGAACTAGTGAGCTCCTTCATACTGATATAAATATTGATCCAAATTTAATCAAGGAATGGGAGAAATTTGATCCACTCATAAAAAACCTAAAGGACTCCCAAAACCTTACTACACCAAAACCACCCACAACATAACAGTTTGAGGTTATTAGTGTTCCAATTGTAAGGACAATCAACCTACCCAAAATGCAGCAGGATATAGAAATCATTCCCGAAAATCCCACACAATGGATTGTACTAAAAATAGAAGAAATACCACCCCTTGATGTATTCTATAGTCCAAAGCATAGGGTTGTAGTTAAAAGATAGAGGAAAAAGAGGAAAACCAATCAAGGACCTATTTTAACTCTTCGGGACAAAATGATGAATGTGGTATGGAAATCAGAAGTTAATTATTTTGAGGATTTAACTAAATTATCTCAGTATGTAGGGGCTTATACAATAACAACAATGGACAAAGCATCAGAGGTCAGTCAATTAATCAGGGATAAGGATCAAAGGATCACTTAGATTGAGATGCAGTTGGAAGAAGAACAACAAAATATTAATCAACTAGAACAACAGCTAGCAGAACAAAGGCAAAAAAATGAGCAACTTAAAGAAAAAATGAATCTAGAGAAACGGAAAATTGATAAGTAGGCTTTGCAGAAACAATAGAAGTTGTCTCAAGAATTAAGCAACCTTCATATAGTGACTGAGCAAGAAAAGAAGGCCAAGGATGATAAAATTGCACCAGTACAATTACAGATAGAAAATCACAAGGGTTACCATAGGTTACTAAATTCAAAAAAGAAGCCTTGAAGATAACCAAAGCCTTATCCCGGCAATTTACCATCCTTCCCATAATATATCATTAGCCGACCCATTGTATGACATCTCTGCATCATTGGTTGACAAGGCAGTTGACAGAAGATTGGAATTGGAGAAAGCAGATGAAAAAATAACAAACTTTTTCTCTTGGCAAAATTTAGAGGAAGGAATGACTGCAAATCTACCAAAAATACAAGAATTGCATAAGGAAATCCTATTTTTGGAATGGGAATCTTAGCTAATGAAAGTAGAAAGGGCAACTTCTAGAGCCACAGCTACAATGAATGGTGTAATCGAATTAGTAAATAATAGTTTACATACGTCTAATTTGATTTCCGATTGCTGTCCAGGTAAACTCCCGAAAGCAAAGGCACTATAACATCATTGGAGACAGGAGCTGGCAAGCAGAGAAAAACAGTTCAGAGAAGTTCAAAACTTGACATGGGATGAATTCTGGTTTCTTCTAGTAAAGCATCATAGTAAGCAGATGGCCATGAAATGTCTGTCTGACGTGGTCAACTGCATGGTTCCCGAACTCTCTAAAGCCACCTATACAACCCAACTACATTCTAGGATGAGTCAGCCTCCGAAAATCCAGCCAATGCTAGCAATCTGTGAGCTACAAGCACGAGAGAAGAAGTCGATTCAATGAATTAGTTCAACTGCCATCGCACTGCTATTTTTACCAAATCCCAGATTTTCATGTCACAATTTGAACAACTTATAGTGATTTTTGTTGATAATTGTTTTTATTTTTATTATTTAAGACCCTTTCATGTATTTAGAAAGGGTCCTCAATTTGTATAAAATTTTGACTTGGGAAGTTGCACTACTATACTTGTAAGTATTTTTTTTTTTTTATCAGAAAGTGCATCAAGGTTTCACATTTTTATCAAGAAGCTTTTTCAAGACTTGCACTTTTGCATCTTCTGAAGGTTTTCTCAAATAGCAAAGTGGAATTGAAGTGTTGTTCACATCCAAAGGATTCAAATGCATGCAGTACTTCTATCATTGTTTTTGTCTTATTTCCTTATGTGAATGAACACTTCTTAAAAAATTTCTATCGTTGATATATGTATTTCTTCTCAAATAATTCTTTATCATATCATTTCTAAAGATTGAGAATTGTTATATTTCAAAGGATATATGTCAGTGATATATATATTTTGATGAATGCAATAATGTTTTTATAATTACTTTGTTTAATTTCTTAAACAAAGTAACCATTATATGAATGCATCTTTCTATTTGATAAGTGAGCCATCTACATGATTATTTGTCTTTTAGGAATAATCAAAGATCAAATTGCTTATAAATAACACCGCTTAGATAAGAATATTTATATATTTTTGAGTTGTAGGATAAAGACATTATTATAGATCCATTCCATATCCTTCAAATTTGTGAAGCAAATCTCATGTTCTTGAAGATGAAGTAAATGTTACTTTGTTGTTTAAGGTGCTTGTGGCAATATTAATATTTCCTATAGAAGAGTCAGGATACATTAGTTCGATTGTGATCTAAACCAAAACCAATATAAGAACCACGTTGCAAACCATAAAACACTAAAACATGATAAATCATGACTACGTTAATAATAACACATTTATATCACTACATTGTAAATAGTAAATAGAATTTAGGCCATAAATACATTCATATCAATACATGAATGTATTAATACTATAAATCTCAAGAATATTGATATAAACACCTAGAACATGAAATCCCAACAATAATATTATAAATGTAAACAATATTTTCATTTATGGATCCTGGTGAACAAAGCGAAGGGATCCACACAGAAGACCATAACAATCAGAAATGCAAGAGAAAGATATAAAATAGTAACACTCCCATTGGAGCAAAGCAACATAAATGAAAAAAACACATCTAAATTTCACACATTTGATTTAAAGAAGAATAGGATAATAGGACACTTTAAGACCAAAGAAATACAATTTTGTACATAAAAACAACATCAATGTTTAAAATAATGACAATTTAACCAACATTGCAACCACAGAAAGGACATTGAGTCTTAACATATATTTTTTTGTTTTGTCTACATCAAATAATTCACTGCAAAATTGAAGTTCAAAACTATAAAGAAGGCCACAATGTTATTAGTTGTATTTCATAGTGATATGGACTTCAATCACTCCTCTTCCTTCTTCCTAATTGTAACAGATGCACTATCTTTCATCTTGGAATAACATTGGAAAGAAAAAGGCAGTGCAATGCATAAACCATCTATTGATTTCATTCTTGATATGGCTGTGAAGGTAAGGCCTTGCTGCTCTTTATTCCCGATATCAACTGACACTCATTCTAAAGTCAATCCCTGTGACTTGTGGATTGTAAGAGCCCATGCCATCTTCAAAGGAATTTGTTTTCAATTCCCTCTCATCACTGGGGTGATGGGGACAATGTTTTGATTGCTTGCATCAAATGGAACACCAACATACTTATCAAAAACAACAGTTGTGAACATTGGAAGTCAAGGTGGCTTAGAGGTAGGTGGGTAGAATAGATCCTTAACAAAACTAAGTGCACCATTCACCAAGCCAGCTTCAACCCATATATTACATGTCAACATAAGACGGTGACACGACACAACAAAACTTCACGGTCCAATTGATCATCATCAACGCCACTGATTTCTGAACGGATTGAATATTTAGCAACACATCATGCAATTGGAAAATTTAATGATTTAACATATGCCTATTATGCAAGGACACCAAATTATTTGTTGGAAACATGTGAACTGCTGCATTAAATAAATCTCTTTTTGTAGGATACAACCTCATATCATCCCGAGACATAAGAAAGTCCTAATCTTCAAAAATAGGTTCTACGTTTCTTATGTTATTGAGGACTCTACGAAAACAATATTGTTTCTCATTATTCCCTTGTTGGCAAAAGATTGTGTCAAGAGTGACAACAATGTTGAATTTGTTCCACAAGACTTTACCTCCTGTATTACCTGCATATAACTGCCTATCTCTGACAGGAGGCAAAGGGCTTCTTCCATCACTTGACAAATTAAAAAGAGCTTCAAAAATACAATGGATAAGGAAAGACTTCCGAGTGCTCGTAGTGCCCTGAATAATCATAAGAAGAGCTTCACGAATTTCATATTCAGCAAAGTGCCTTAACATAATCTCAAAAGCAAGTCGTTGTTTTCTCGACAAAGTATCTGGAGATGCAAATGTTCTGTTTGAAAGGTCAACAACATCACCCATTGATTTTGCATTCCTTATAAAATTAGTAGCTTCCTATTAAACATCATCGGAAATAGTTGTACTTTCCTAGTCAAAGGATATATCAAAGTCCCTTTGACCAAGGGTGTGAAGATCAGAAACATTCACATCGTTTGGTGGAACCAAACGAGAGAAAATCTGCCATTCTTGAAAATGATCTTCAACATTGATTTCATGGTTAGAAAAAAACCATGTTCTTCATCTTCAATATTGTCTATAGTTGATGGGTGTTGATTAACATTCCATGCTCGATATCGAAAATTCCTCCAACTTTCAATAATAACTTTAGCTCAGAGGCCAATTTCTGTAGAAATGTCATGAAATGGCTTGTACAATAGAAATTCTGACAAGAAAAAGGTTTCAAATTCCTCTGAAGCCTCACTAGGAATAGAATAAAACCGTGGCCAAACCCAAACAACAACATGAACATCTCTGGTCTTCCATGGATCTTGTTTACGCTTGCTATCAAATGTCCAAGATCTTGTTGTTTCTATCAAAGATAGATGTTCAAGGAAAAAAGGTCTCTTCTGATAATGTTGAACGAAAGTATTCTTAGATGAACATTGCAAGCCATCCCTTGATATTTTCCTAAAAACCTTTCTTCCAACATTTAAGGAAACAAATTTCTGACTACGAACAACAAGAGGTAGCTTAAGCAACATATGGCATGTTTCTTGTGCTCCAAGGTCACCATCAATAATCGTTTCTGCAAAAAACTTTCTATATGCACATAAAGCACAATCCTCAGAGCCAATAGAATTTGAAAGTATAGTTAATATATGATGATAACTTTCGGACCTTTTTTTTACTTTCGATGCATACTTAGCAATGTATTTCAACACAGCATAACGAGAAAGTACTGGCTAGCAATCAACATTTGCATGCCACATTGTTAGAAGTTCAATGTTATGTACATTAAGCTTGTCATCATTTCTTACTGGCTCATATTTTTTCTTCCTTCATCATCTATGAACAATCTTGTTTCACCACAAAGATACCATGGAGCATTGTATCAACATGTTATAATAGCACCCCTTTTACGTAAACAAGAATCAACAATACACTTTGTGTGCCTTTGGACACGGTTTAACAATTCTTCGTAATCGTTATGAGGATTATAAGGGAAAATCTGACCAGTATTCAACAGGCAAGGGTCATCATTGAGGCTTTGTGGAACCATTATGTTGCGACGATGTATGTCACGTGGATTCCGTGTAGTTACATATTTGTTGAAGAACATCTTTGCAAGTTGTACAATAGAACTATTTGACCAATCAAGTATTTCCATGTCAGGAGCACCTTCTAACCATAGGAAACCATGGATATGTGCTGAACCTCTATGTTGCCACTCATATCTGAAATAAATGAACATATAGTTACTACAAACAATATAAATAGAATCAAAATAAAAGTTGAAAAAGTATAGAAAAAAATTCAACACAAACCTGTACCAAAAGTCTTTAGCTTTAAGATATTTTTGGATAACTTCCTCTCAAAAAATATTGAATCTGTGGTGCATAAATTCCGCAGCAATTTTGAGGGTACTAGATAACATTGTTAATTTTCATACAATGCTCATTTGAAGAACGAGAATGTGAATGTATGGGCATGAGGTTATGCAACTCTGGCCACTTTGTGTCAGCTACGCTCAAAGTAAAAAATAAAGATGGACATCCTAATTGAGTAATCATGTCCGTCAACTCAGATCGACACTTAGTCCAGTATGCCCTTGTACCTCTCAGAGAAGAACGAAACGGCATAAGATGCTCAACCAACTTATTATATGGTAAATCAGATAGTTGGTGACGCAACTCCTTGAATGTTGTAGGCGAGTTATCATGTAAATGTTTCTTTGCAAAAACTGTACTAGTTGCTTGGCTCCGATGATGCATTATCATGTTTAATAGGTAATATCAAAACCAAGGATGGCTTCCAAATCTCTGATCATAGTACCTAAGAAGATGCAATGCATACTCATGAACTTCAACACTAAAAATACGTAGTTGCAACCAATCAAAATCACCAGTGGGGAAAAACGTTGGGAATGCCATATCGAACAGCCCCTCTGTATTATATTCATTCACTGGAGAGGTTCCAATAGTGGGCCAATCCATGTCTTGAACATGTGAAGAGTGAACATTATCAAGAAATTCTCTAATTTCATCCACTTCTCTACATTCATTTGGTAGGCGAGCAACAAAGAAGAAGGATGAGTGGGAAAATGCTCAGCATGAAACTCTTCATTATTAGTTTCATTGATCTCATATTCTTCAGTATGACAATCAACAAATTTAAGCCTAGAGGAGACATCTGTTGATCTTTCGGGCAGAGCATTCACTGAATCATAATCAATTACAACATCTCGATAGTATTGATCATGCTGGAGATCTTTTGACATAACACTCATAATATTTAGACTCAGCGCCATGTCTCCTCACAATTAGAAAGTCAATATCTTCAACATGTGAAGGAAGGCTTTGTACAATTGTAGAAATATCTTGAGGAAATCTAATTGTATGACTACTATACTTATATTTCCCACCTCGAACATGTGTCGCTTGCAAAATGGGATTCACACATGCTATTAGCATTTCTTCAACTTGAGTAAGAACTCTTAAAATATGAGGTTGGTCACCAAGATCCATGTTATTATACTGACAAATACAATGGGCTCCTCTTTCACTCTTACATCGTCTGCAAATAGGTCCTTCAGAATGTCTCACAACAAGGATTCCTGGATATGATTCTTGGCAAATGTGGCACATCTGGACAACTGACAAGCTATCTATCTTTGCTCAAAACCTTTTATGCACTACAATCATGTTTTGATCAAAACGAATATGATCTCTACTCACTGAGCCATGTTGAAAACCATTTCGATGGGTAAAATCTCTTCTAAAATTTACTTCATCTTCAAGAACATGAGATTCCATTCGCAAATTTGAAGCACGTGGAATGGATCTATGGGAATGTGTTTCCATATTCATGGTGTGAATTTCACGAATCTGAGAGGATGTAAAGGTCTTTTTGTCATAAAAGACTTTAAAATTTAATTTGCAACTAATTATAAATGAAGAAAATGAAAAAGAATCAAATGCATTGAAAATTTACATTTCTGTCTTCATGTGGATGACGGTTATGAGATGGTTTCTCTTGGATTCTAAGAATAGTGGACGAAACATTTTTGCATGTAGTTTCTTTGCCCCTATTCAAATGAGTTGTTTCCAATTAAAAAAAATAAAATACGTTATAAAACTAAATGTCCAAAAAGGAAAGAGTCAAAAATTGAAAATAAATCAAATACATCTACAATAGTTTTACAATTTGATCTTTTGGATTCCAATTGGCCAACCGAACGAGATGACATCATGGTTTCTCCATGAAATTTTACAAAACAAAATTTCAAGGGAACTGTAAATGAGAAAATGAGAAAAATATCAAATCCACTCAACATTTATATTTGTTTGGCGATGTGGATGAACACTATGAGATAGTTCCTCTTGACTTCTAACATCAGTATATGTAACATCTACAAAGTTAATTTCTATTCCTATATTCGAATGACTTCTATCATGTTCAAAGAAAATAAAAGACGCCATAAAATTCATTGTCTAAGCAATTAGAAATTTAAAAAATGAAAATAAAATTAAAAACACTGAAAATTTACATTAGCCTGGAATGTAGCTGAACAACCACTATTGCAGCAAAAACCAAAATATAATTGTGTTACCTCCATTGTGCCACGCGAAATGCTATCAAGGATGACTGATTCTCTTAGTGGGACCACATTACTTTGAGAAGTGGGATTTGAAGGTCTTTTGTTTCGAGCCACTGAATCCAAATCATCAAATAAATGGCCAAGTCAACTATCATTCAAATCATCACAAAAAATGTCATCGTTACCTCGACCATGGCTTATTTGCAACCTTTGGCCATCAGAACATGCAATTGGACACATGGAAGGGTTAGGGTGGAGATTTTCATGCACAATATCGATATGGCATTCTTCCCGATTGCAAGATGTTTCCACAATGTTATGAACATTTTCAGAAGAGCATCGAAAGACAAGACTATGCTGAGGAGGAGCATATCCTGATAATGAACTATCAACAAGAAATGTTCTTTCCATTATATCGTCCAAACTACGATACTAACAAGGAACTATAGAATCATTTTGAAGAGTGACTTCACTCGTTTTTCTCTTATATGCAGCTCTCCTATGCTCATTTATCGCATCCTTATTTTGTTGATACCACAAACGACGACTTTCATTAGACCTCTCATGTGATTGTGATGACAAATTTCTTTTTCTTGCACGCATGCTTGTGCCTTCAGATGACATGTCTACAACGAATAATAATTATTCATTATGCAATCATAAACATGGAACATAAAAAGTGTATATCTTATTTTTTTTCCAACCATATAAACTTATGAAAATGTATAAGGCTTTTCCAAATGCCTAAAAACAAAAACAAAAAATTTCAAAATGGCAAAAAAAAACAAATGAATTCTTCCAAATGGCTCAAATAAAAAAAGAAGTCTAAATTTCCATGTATCATATTATAATCAAAATGGAACCCATACTATTACGACACAAGAATCTAAAAATTTGGAACTATATATACTATCAAAATATAAATATAAATATTAAAATGAACATAAACATATAAAACTGTTTGAGAATCAATGACAAAAACCATTACAAATATAATGTATAACATAAATCGTAGAAACTATAATTATACAAACAAAGAAAAAAACATAACATTGAGAAACATCTCCATGTAAATAAGAAAACTTTAGCAGAAACAATATTAAATATTTTACATCACAAAGATTCATACAAACATAATTGTAAAGTATTACCATAAAGACACATAGTATGTATAGAGGCAAAAATGGAAATATTTTACACAACCACAGAGAGTATATAAACTAGAAATATTTATAAGAACTCGTAAGAATAGTAATATCCTAAGAATCCATCACCATATCCAATGGTGGAATCTCATCAACAGAATCTATACGGGCAGCAATTAAAAAAGCATCTCCATACTCAATCAGATCATTACAGTCCTCTTGTGCTAGGTACCAAAACTGAGACATCTGCTCATTAGTTGAATTATCAATATCTATTGGAAACCAGATGCGAGTTACCATGTCATATAATAGGAAAGGAACTTCACTGCAGTTGCACATAAGAACCAAAGCGTGGATTGTTCGGAATGGAAGATAGCCAGGACATTTGCTATTTATATCTATAGAAATTTCTTCCAACAACTTCCATATGAAACCCCAATCATCTTCAAAGTAGTCAATTCTTCGTTCAAAACATGGTTGACCAAATTGGAAATGATCTATTTCTTCAATTGACCATACAGAAGTGGACCCATCATTGACAAGGCATATCAACTGATTCATGTATATTGCTAATGACATACAATGTATGTCACTGATTCGAACATATGAAAAACCCCACTCATT
Source organism: Pinus taeda (assembly GCA_000404065.3). Classification (NCBI taxonomy): domain Eukaryota; kingdom Viridiplantae; phylum Streptophyta; class Pinopsida; order Pinales; family Pinaceae; genus Pinus; species Pinus taeda. The sequence continues at coordinate 13,016 of APFE031712991.1, read as the reverse complement.
TTTTATTACGTCAAACCAGTAGATTGTATACCCATACCGAGGATAATATTCATACTCCTTGTTGAGATACAACCAAAAATATTCACTTTTATAAAACACTACATTCTTGGGGGGTGAAGTGCCACAAAATGGAACAAAAACCCTTTTCCATACCCTATCAAGACTACTATAAACATAAAATTCATACTGTATTTCGTCATAGATATGTTTTATAACAACCCAGTCATATTTTTTGCTGCTTACATTTTCCAATAATCAAAATAACCCCGATTCTCCAATTCGTACCGACCCTATGTTTTTAAATGCCTTTGTAAATGGATTTGTTACAAAATAGTTGTGTGCTTGGGAGCATTCTTTTGGTAAGGATAAAACCACCATTGGTCCAACAACACACTCTACTCTATATCTTGAATCTATGAATCCCAAATGAAACTGATATATATGGCCATTCCTATTAAGGTATTGGGCAACAAAATAATTATCTTCACTATTGAGGAAATGAACGAGAAATCCAAAATGGTTCGTGGAGACATTCTTGTGATGTAAAAATAAAGAAGGGTTCTGCAAAGCATTCTTCCATTGTTTACATACAGTGCCCAACTATATCACAACCGATAAAGGTAGCCACAGCAAGACAAGTTCAAGAACTTCGAATGGAAGAGAAATCCAAATAGTGGGATCCATGATGAAATAGTGAAATCACCTAACAGTAAAAAGAAAAAAATGTGTTTGATATCAACAAAACAATTTAATGTTGAAAAAAATTAAAAGTAACATAAATACATAATTTACCAGACACAATTTTCCATTTTGTTGAGACTATGTTAACTGAAAACATAGTAAAGGATCATGAATCCACCATGATGATAGACATAGTGCAAATAGCCATGGAAGATGTTGAGACAGTCACTAACAAGGAAGGACATCTGCTGAAAGATGATAAGAAGGAAGAAACCTATGAAAACGATTTAACCTTGGGAGAAGGAACACTAACAGAGGAGTGTTTTGTAGAGGATGACCAATCTTTTGAAGCTAACGGAAGTATGGAGAAGTATCTTTCAGAAGATAAAAAACTCTCAAGTTAAGGAGGATGGGGAATGTCCGTTAAATGAGAGAAGAAGTGATTTATTGTAGCATAAAGAATTTGATAATAAATTGATATTTGAAACTATGACAACACAGGAACAAGTTGTTGTGCAAGAAGGAGATGAAGTTCAGTTTGAAGAGATGATATGTGAAGCAACAGTTGAGACTGTTGAACCTTATGATTTCCAAACTAATAATTTGTGTATAAATGCAGGAAACATAAGTAATGATGAAATACTTTTAAAGTGTCATAGAGAAATTGCATTCCTTACACTTACTTTGTAATTATGTATTGAGCGAACTATATCGTTATGTATATATGTGTGTGTGTGTGTGTGTGTGCAGGTGAAGTGCAACAATCACATAGAGAATACATAAAGAGGAGGATCGAGATGGGGTGTTGAATCCATTAGAAGGACCAATCAAACCTTAGAAAGAAGAGTGTGCGGGAAAATAATAGTGAGACGAAACCTTTAAAGAAGAGCAAAAATGAAGACTTCGCATAAATTCTAAGTAAAAATATTGGGCAGAGGAGCGAATTTTTATGCTCAGGAACCATTAGATATGGGAAGATCAATGGCTGAGATCGAATAGGGAAGGCAAAATATCACATTAGCAGGGTCATTATATAGTTTAACTCACCCAAGCAGAAAACCCAATTACACTAAGAAATGGTGAAAAGCATAGTCAGAACCAAGTGCCAGACTTGTAATATTATAAGGAATGGTTTACATCCCTATGGGGTCCATAAAGATATCATATCAGCATATGGAAGCGGAAGGAGTCTAGCACTGAGGTTAAGCGATATGCGATTACACGAGTTAATTTGCACCGTTGGATCACAGATCGAATCAGAAAGGTGAAATATCGTATCAGCAGGCTCATTATACAGTTTAGCTCCCGTAAGTGGAAAACCCAATTACACAAACAAACGACGAAAAACACAGTAGGAATCAACTGCTGGACTTGAAATATTATGGGGAATGGTTTATATCCCTATTAGGTTGGTAAAGGTATCAGATCGGCATATGGAAGCGGAAGGAGTATGGCATTGAGCTTGAGCAATATGCGATCACGCGACTTAATCTCAAGCGTCGGATCACGGATCGGATCGACGGTGAAGATATGATCAAAAATCGCAATCGAAAGGCTTGGAGACCCGGAACCGATGGGCGTATAGTGGCAAATCTATAAAATTTGAGATCCGCTATATATATGATTCACCGCGAATTTCCTGTGTAATCCATATATTTCCGTTAAAGTGGTTTAATGCTAAAACATATGTTTCCGCTCTGATATCACATATCGATGTGGATGGGGTGATGAAGATACATATACATATATATATGACCATGGAAGGACTGATGGCTGATTGCAATGAAGCTAAATCTCAGGAAACATGACAAGGCTGTACAAAAGGGTGGAAAGCTATGCTTATGCGGGCACTTTCGTTTGTAAATGGTTTATAAGGAAATATGCGTTAATAAGATATTTATATGTTAAAAATATATGTAACCGAAGGTTTTGTAACCGGATATCCTTATCGGGTCTGTAAAGTTATCGGATTGGCGTATGGAAGTGGAAGGAGTATGGAATTGAGCTTGAGCGATATGAAATCGCGCAACTTAATCTCAAGCGTTGGATCGCGGACCGGATCGACGGTGAAGATCTGATTGCAAATCACAATTGGAGGAAGCGCAGATCTGAGTGTGCAATGGAAAGGCGTGGAGACCCAGAACCAATGGGCGTATAGTGGTGAATCTATAAAATTTGAGATCCGCTATATATTTGATTCGAAGCGGCTTTCCTATGTAATCCATATATTTCTGTTAAAGTGGTTTAATGCTAAAACATATGTTTCCGCTCTGATATCACATATTGGAGTAGAAGGGGTGATGAAGATACATATATATACGTATGATCGTGGAAGGACCCATGGCCGATTGCGATGAGGTTAACCCTCGGGAAACGTGACAAGGCTGTACGGAAGGGCGGAAAGCTATGTTTATGCAGGTATTTTCCTTTGTAAATGGTTTATAAGGAAATATGCACCAATAAGAGATTTATATGTTAAAAAAATATGTAACCAAAGATTTTGTTACGGGATATCCTTATTGGGTCCCTAAAGATATTGGATTGATGTATGGAAGCGAAAGGAGTATGGCATTGAGCTTGAGCGATATGCGATCGCGTGACTTAATCTCAAGCGTCGTATCGCGGACTGGATTGACAGTCAAGATCTGATCGCAAATATCAATTGGAGGAAGCGCAGATAGGAATGAGAAATGGAAAGACTTGGAGACCCGAAACCGATGGGTGTATAGTGGCAAACCTATAAAATTTGAGATCCGCTATATATTTGATTCAGAGCGGGTTTCCTGTGTAATCCATATATTTCCGTTAAAGTGGTTTAATCCTAAAACATATGTTAACACTCTGATATCGAATATCAGAGCGAAAGGGGTGATGAAGATACATATATATACGTATGATCGTGGAAGGACCAAAGGCCGATTGCGATGAGGTTAAACCTCGAGAAATGTGATGAGGCTATACGGAAGGGCGGAAAGGTATGTTTATGCAGGAATTTTCCTTTGTAAATGGTTTATAAGGAAATATGCGTGTCATCTCATTCGAATTAAAGTGGAAAAATTTCACGGAAAGGAAAACTTTATATACATGTAAGATCGATCTCTGAATGCCTTTGAAACCGAAAAAAATAGTAAGGAATAATTGAATCACACACGAAATACACCAAATTATCAGAGACAGTTAGGAGAGCATGGAAACAATTAAAAATGCAATCATTGAGAAAGTGTTTCTTCAATGCTGAAACCTGAAGAAATAGTAGGGAATAATTCAATCAGACAGGAACTACACCAAATTATCAGAGACAGCTGCGAGAGCTTGGAAACAATTAAAAGCTTAATGAGATTTGCTACCTTTTTCACTAGATAGAAGTCGAGAGAAGCGAGCATTCCAGTTATCCTTCAACAATTACAACAACCTTAAGTGCTATCAAAGAAATGTAAGCATCCACGGAGCATTTGACAATCACTGAGAAAGCATTTCTCTAATACTGAAACCTAAAAAAATAGTAGGAAATAATTCAATCACAAATGAACTACACCAAATTATCAGAGTCAGCCACAAGAGCTTGGAAACAACTAAAAACGCAATGAGATTTGCCACCTTTTTTACCAAATGGAAGCCGAGAGAAGCCAACATTCCAATTATCCTTCAGCAATTCCAACAACCTTAAGTGCTAATGAATAAATGCATGCATCCACAGAGCATTTGATTATAATATATCGAATGGACCATACTATGAGGTTCAAACTTTTGTAATGTAACTAAAAGCTCAAAACCCCTAGTGGAGGAGAATATGAATAGGCAGAACGTTTCATATTTCGACTATACTTAACTGAATTAAAGAAATGTTTCATCGATTGATTCCTACATACCTCATTTTCATGGTTATTGATGACTATCAGGCAAAAATGCTTCAACCATCATTGTAATGCATGAAACGTTTCGTTATTACTCAAATTTATGCCTACATACCTCATTGTCATGGTTATGGATGATTTTCATGCATAAATCCTTCAACCATCATCGTAATGGATCAAAACGTGTCCTTATGCTTCAGCCATGCATACGTTTCAGAAAGCAAAGAGACCACTTTCAAAGGCACTGTGAAAGATGGGTGTTCGACAGTAATTTTTTAGTAATAAGGGCACTAATAATGGGTTATATAACAACGTCAAGAATGAGTTGGATAATGGTAATATAATTTCTAATATTAATAATTTAGGTAATATTAATAGGAAGGTTAGTGGGAATAAGAGTTTCTTTAACGATAGTGATTCATATAAGATTGTTTTATGTCATGATGACTTAGTTAGTCCAGGCCTTAGTCAAGAGTATGAGGACCTTAATGAAAAGGTCTCTCGTCCCTCTTCCTGGAATTGTAAAGTCATCAACCTTTCAAGATTTTCTTTCTCCTCGGAAGTTTTTAGTCTTTTAGGCAAGGGCTTAAACTTTGCCCTTGCCCCTAGAAAGATCCCTATAGACGACATTATTTGTGACGTAGAGCAGGGAATTAAAGATCTGCCTGACAATATCAAGGACACTATCAGGCAAGACTGTGCTGTCATCCTCAGGAAGGCTAAACCCCCTCGGAGGAACCTCAGTAAGGAAGAGTTCTATGCCTTAAAGTCCTTAAATCAGAATGAAGATATTGTGGTCCTTAAGGCAGACAAAGGAGGGGCGACGGCCATCCTAAACAAAGAAGATTACCGTAAGAAAATGTTAGATCATCTTCACAACAGTGGCAGTTATAAAAAACTTGCCAAGAACCCTCTCAAGAAAGTCTCTAAGATAGTGGCTCTTGCCATCAAATCTAGTAACTCGGTGAGTTCCCTGTCCCATAAGCTCATTGAGAGCAATCCCATTGCTCCCAGAATCTATGGGGTGCCTAAAATTCATAAGGAAGGAGCACCTCTGAGGCCTATTTTTAACACCATCGGGGGGCCGACCTACCTTCTAGCTAGGTTTCTGGCTCTTAAGCTTAAGCCCCTGGTTGGCCGCACTGAGTCCTACGTGAAGGACTCGGCATCCTTCATCATGGATCTCAAGGATATTAAGCTTGAGCTGGAAGACATTCTGGTCAGCTTTGATGTGGTCTCATTGTACACTTGCATCCCTATAAAAGAGGCCTTGGAAGTGATCTATCGCCTAACTGATCCAGATACTGCCCATCTGGTTGAGGTTTGTCTCACTTCCACGTTCTTTTGTTTTGAGGGCGAGTTCTTTGAGCAGACCTGTGGTGTTGCCATGGGTTCCCACCTATCCCCGATTGTGGCAAATCTGTTTATGGAATATTTCGAGGTCAAAGCTCTAGCCTCGGCTCGTCTCCCTCCGAAGCTTTGGAAGAGGTATGTAGATGACACGAATGTCATCTGGTCCCATGGCCAGGAGGAGCTGGATCACTTCTTCAATCATCTTAATGGCCAGCCCTCAGCTATTAAGTTCACCATGGAAAAAGAGGTCAATGGTAGCCTCCCGTTCCTGGATATTCTTATTTCTAGGAAGGAGGACGGCTCTCTCTCCCACTCTGTGTTTCGTAAGAAAACGCACACGGAGCAGTATCTTCACGCCGATTCCCACCATTTCCCGGCTCAGAAGATAGGGGTACTTAACACCCTAGCTACTCGTGCCCTCAGGATTTCGGACAATGAGAGCCTGGATAGAGAGAGATCCCACCTCCTTGATGTCTTTGTGTAAAACGGATATAGTAGACACCTAGGTCGGAAATCTTTCCTTAAAGCCTCCAGAAATGCGTTTAAGCAGAAAGAGCCTAAGGAATGCCATATGGGTGTCCATCTTCCCTATATCTAGGGGACCACAGACAAGATTGCTCGGATCCTCAGAAGGTTTGATATTCCCTCAACGTTCAGGCCCCTCAAAACCATTCGTAATTCCCTTCGGTCTGTGAAAGATCCTGTTAACCCTATGGACATGAAGGGCGTTTATTTGATTCCTTGCTCATGTGGGACGCCCTATATAGGAGAAACAGGGTGATCCATCCAGCAAAGAATCTGCGAACATGCCGCTGACCTGAGACATGGGAGAACAAAGTCTTCAGCCTTAGCAGAGCATGTGGACAAGACCAGGCATCATGTCTGTATAGAGGAGACCAAGGTTATCGCCAAGGTGGCTCAATTCCATCATCGAAAGTTAAGGGAAGCTATAGAAATTGAGAAAAGGCCTATCAATCTCAACAGAGATGATGGCTGGAAGGTAAGTAGGTGTTGGATCCCCGCCCTGTCTTCGTAGTATTTCTTTTCCCCCCCCGACCCTTTTTTCTTCTGTTGTTCTTGCTTCGTTCCCCCTGATTCTGTCTGTTTCCTCCTCTTCCGCCTTAAGCTAGGGTTTCCTTTAGATTTTCTCTTGTCTTTCCCCTCCTGCTTCTTTTGAGCTCTTCCTCATGACTCCTTACCGTAGTGTTCGTATAGTATATTCTCCTCCTCCATATATAGATTTATATAGCTGTCTTTTGTATATTCCCCTTTACTTGTTTATGAGTATTTTATTAATACTCTTCTTAAGTTTAGATATAGGCATTATATATATATATATATATATAAAAATTAAAGTATATATATATATATTCAAAATTTCAGTTATTATTCTTATTTGATTTTATTTAGTTATATGATTTTTTGCGTTGTTGGGGGACCTTCATGAGCTTGGTTAGTTAATTTTGTAGTTAATTATTATTTAGTCTTGGTTCTTATTTATGCATTTATTTACATTGATATTTATTCTTTTCTTCATTACATTTTATTATTTTTATTTACATTCATTAAGCCATTATTATTACGTAATTATTATTTACTCTAGGTTCTTATTTATTTATTTTATTTACATTGATTTGTATTTTCTATCTTTATTATATATATATATATTTTCATCTCTTTAATTTAGTATGGTTGTATCTAGATATTTTAAAAGCAATTTAAACATTAGTTTTTAATACTTCTAATATTTATATATATTATATATATATATATATTATATATATTATATATGAATTAAACTTAGTTAATAATATTATTAATTAGCAAATTAAACAATTTTATAAGCAGAAAATTATAAACAAATTTAACCTTTAAAATAACCATAGGGATTAGTAATCTTTCCGTTTACTTTAAATTTATTCATATATTTAGTAAATGAATAATTTACAGCTCTAAACTTACCAGTGAAATTATATAATATTATTATAACCGATTATTATGATTAATTTTGACTAAGAAGGTATATTAATAAATAAATCATTTTTATTTATAGGATAACCTGTGAAATTATTATATATTTTTGATGCTATTACACCTAACTTATTTATTTATAAAAATAGTATAATATATTATTAAATCTTAATATTATAAAAATAAAAAAAAGTAATATTATATTTATTAATATAATTTGGACCTGGACCCTAGGGTCCAAAATAGCCGTTAATTAGCCTTTTTATAGCCATTGGAGTCTCTGCTCAGTCTATTTAACATCCTAAGCCTGATATGTGTCTTCAACTTGTCCTGACGATGAACCACACTAGTTGGTTCGAAACGCGTCGACAAAGATCTTTCTTATGTGATTTACGCCGAAGCTCTTCTTACAAGTAATTTTTTTATTTCATTTTTTCTTAATCCTACATATGTGGTTATCAACAAGAGGCATAGTAAATTTTTAATCATGCTTTGTAAAAAATTAATTTAAGTATGGTCTAAACATGTGTTGTAGACATGCAAGAAAGTTACTGTAGCGAATTTCATTCATTGATTTAGTTGTGACTACAAGAATATACTGGCATCTTTCAATTCAGGCCATCCGACCAAAAATATTAATTAAGAAAACGATTAACTTGCTGATTCTGATAGGGGGATGCCTATCGGCGTAGTTAAATAAAGTATTATAAATTAAATACAAAACTATTACCATGTGAACAATTACTATTTTTAACATAACCGTGAATGTTTTTCCAAAGTGATTCTGGTTATTTGTGAGATTTATACATTAAAAATGTTAACCCCTTTCAATATGACCCACTGCAGCCCTTACATATCTTCCATGACTATATTTACAAGTTGAAAAAATGGATTGGGCTTTCTAACCGAGCCACTTGTCGCTCTGATACATGAAAGACTTTTCAAGCTCCTTAGCATTTAGAACTGGACTTAATAGTTATTTGGCTTTCTCAGCGATATTAACTCTCACCACTTGTTCTCCCATGTTGCATTAACATTCTAGCTGTCATATCAACCTAGGTGGAGGCTTCTCCCCTCTGGAGTCTTCATGGTGGTATCACTTTGTCGATGGTCTCACGACTGGTTCAAGATTAACGACCTCCGCTTGTTGTTTGGATCAGACGGTGGAGGGAACCTCAGGGGTTCTATGCCTCAGAAGAAACAATGTTGTTCATCACTATTTTCCTTCCTGGAGATGGAAACCATGTGCGTAGAAGGGTTTTCTCCATACCGAGGAGCTCACAGGTCTATTTTTCATAGCTAGTGTGGTTTGTATTGTAAAACTGGTTCGTTGTTGTCATTCCGTGATTCCTAATTGTCTCTGGCCTCCATGGCAGACGTATTGGCCTCTGGATTGGCACTCTACAACGACAAGGGCTTGCCCCAAAGTCACCAATTAGGTAATGTTTAAAAGTTCTTTTGTTTTGTAATCTGAACTTTTTCTGTTGTTGTCATACCATGAAGTCTAATTTCCTCTGGTCTTCTTGGAAGGCGTATTGGCCTCTGGTTCGACACTCTACAGTGACGAGGGTTTGCACAAGTGTCTTCAAAATAGGTAATTGTCGATTTTCTTTTGTTTTCTTTGACTCAAGATGCAAACCCTTCTTAATTCGGGTTACTCCTCCTAGCTCAGATGGGGGTTTTGCATGTGTTAATGTCTTGCACAAAATGCTGGTGGGAGCTCTTGCTCGGTCCTCTGAGCATGCTAAAGTCTCATCCAGGTACTTGAGTTTGCTTAATGTTTTCGTAAAAGGGTTCTTTCATGTTTTGAGGTCTCGGCTCCAACAGGGGATCTATAAGGGAACTATTGTGATGTTAGTGTACTTAACCAATTATGTTTTGAACAATGCCGACCCTTAACAGCGATAGGTAGATTGCATATTTGCGAGGGGGTTTTATTGAATTTCATTGTTAATCTATTAGTTTTAAATTGTTACAATTATCTTTCAAGCGAAATGTGTTATGTATGTTTGCAAGGGTTGGGGTTCAAATCATAGTGTGACTTATTCAGCTTCGTTTCTAGTGTTAGGCTAGACAACCTGTGATGTTGCCAAAAAATCTATTGTTCTTAAGTTATGGTTAACTTATTTGATTATTTAAATGCATTCTATGAATAATATGATTCAAAATTTCTTCGTCTTTGTTATTTAAATGATAGTTAACATTTTATTTATCTATCTATGTTCCATCAAAAGAATGTAAGATATTTCCCTAACCGTGAGGGTAGCATGAGGAAATTTCTTGATTTAACTGTTACATACAACATTTCTCATTGAATAAATATACTATTTCTTTTTCTTATTCAAAATGTGAATGTTGTTTCGTTATGTTTATATGTGTATGTTTGTTTGCTCCATCCCTGATATCTAGAGTTTGGTCTTCTTATAAAATATTATAGCATTCTAAATTCTTGCAAGAAAAAAGGCAAATCTAGGTAGCAGTATGATCATTTTCATTTCCCCAACAATTGCTTTCATTACTGATATATACTCATTTAAACTCCGTTGTTTATTCCTTATTAATGACTACTAATATTGAGAGTGCATTTACTAGTGCACTAACTAATATACCTTTCAGTTTTTTACATGAATGTTAACTTTTCAATCCTAATATCTTTTAGAAATTAACATGCATAAATTTATGTAAAGATACATAAAAAAATTCCTAATTACTTCATAAGATAATTCCACTTATCTTGGTCACACTGTCTTCCAGGTTTAGTCTGCAACTAAGCCTTGCTGCTTGATATTTTACCTCCCAACCTTGAGACTACTATGTCCTGTAGTCTCCCCTCGAGTTGTTCTTGTACACAAGAAACTTATTCTTCTTTTTTTATTAGGAGATCTTACTATCTCACAACTATTTGGTCCAAACCAGATGTAGCTACAGATCTCTCCCTGACATCTCAGCAGAGACTTTCTTTCCTTTCTTTTCTTTCTTTTTCCTAATCTTAGATACACCTATCCTCTTGATATTTCTTGAGTAAATACTCAAGAAATTAGTCAGGGCAGCTAACTGTCCCCCTAACTACTTAACACGTAAAATAGTATTTACAAATAATTGCTAATTCACTTCTGGATAATTAATTCAAGCAATATTTTTATAATTAAAATAATAATAAATTGTTTGGTTTGCAGTAAATTAAATATTTACATTATCTGGGGATATCACATCTTCCCCCCCAAGATGTAATATTGTCTTGATGTTTTCCTTCTGAAAATACATCCGGAAAGGTTTCCTTCATAACCTTCTCATCTTCCTATGTAGCCACCTCCGGACCATAGTGCTTCCATTGCACTTTAACCTCGGTGATAACTCGCCTTGCACTTTCTCTCCCATCGAGTATAACTAGGGGTTCGACCAAAAGCTCGCCTTCCGGTTCGACCTATACATAGCAATAAAATAGTTTAAATCATCAAACAACTTGTTTAGTAAATTTGAATCCAAACAAAAATGCTTATTATATAATTTACCTAAATGTCTTGCCAATTGATTATTTGGTTAGCATCATAAATTTATTTCTTAAGTAGAGAAATGTGAAAGACATTGTGCACATGAATATGGTTGGGTAAGGCAAGCTAGTAATCCACTTGTCTGATTCGAGCTAAAATTTGGAAAGGGCCGCAAAATCAGGGTGGTAGCTTAGCACATCTGGTCCATTGTAATGTGATTTTCTTATCTCGTGCCTGAGTGTAAACATGATCCCCCACTTGGAATTCCTGGAAGGTTCTCTTTCGATAAGAAAAGTTATTTTTCTAGTCCTGAGCGGCTCTCAAATTGACTCGTACCTTTTTCACCATCTCCTCCATTTACTATAACATATCTGCTCTTAGCATCAAATTTTCCTCTGGACCACTCCAACTCAAGGGTTTCCTACAGTTACACCTGTAGAACACTTCAAAGGGACTCATCTGTAAGGATGTATGGTATCCATTGTTATAGGAAAACTATACCAAGTGCAGGTACTCCTCCCACTTAGATGGTTGTTGCATTACATAAGTTCGCAACATATCTTTCACTACTTGATTTACTCGCTCGATTTGTCGATCCATTTGAGGATCATACGCAGTGTTGAAGTGTAGTTGTGTGCCCGAATCTTCAAAAGAGCTTTCCAAGAGTCTGATGTAAATTTCACGTCACGGTCAGAAATGATCATCTCGGGTATTCCATGTAATTTAAAAATATTTTGCATAAAACTATTAGAAATTTGTACCACTTTATAAGTTGACTATACTGGCATGAACTGAGAAGATTTGCTCCATTTGTCCACTACCACCATGATTGAGTCATTTTTCCTTTTAGAATTAGGCAATCCGGTAATGAAATTGATGGATATGGTTTGCCATTTCCATTCAGGAATAGGTGGTGGGTGGAGTAATCATGCTAGGTGTTGGTGCTCCGCCTTTACTTGTTGGCATTCCAGACAACGGGCTAAATATTAAGCTACCTCCTTCATACCAGGCTAGAAAAATTCCTTTCATAGGCTAGGTGCAGAACAACACAGGTTTTAGCCCTCCTATTCTTAAAAATTGGATGTGCTGAATTTGGGTCGCGGTAAGCACCTTTCAAGCTGTTAACTTTGATCATATTTACAAGGAGCACAATTGGAAAGTTGCTTTGTTTTCAAAGAGAGGGCTCATGAAACTAGTAGGCAAATTTTACTTTTATGCTTATGAACAGGCCCACTATAAACTACTCATAGAAGCAAAAGGGAGAAATCTAGGATATCTAGAAACATCAATAGACTTATATCGAAGGAGGAGGACAATGTTTTAGGCAATTTTTTTTTTTGAGAAATATTATAAAAAAGAGAATGTAATAGAATAGTCATAGGAGGAAAATACACAGATACAGAAAAGGTTGATATAAGAAGTTTCATAAGAACGTCGAAGAGAAACATGATTTTTGTAGTATTTTTTTATTAATGCAAAGAAGTAGCATTTTTTCTACTGAATGAAAGAAAAAAAAATTAAATAAATAAAATTATGTAAGATTAAAAATACTTAAATTTGTTTTCATATAAAAATTGACCAAGACTCTTTTAAGTGAAATCCATTTCATATTGGCACGAAAGACCGAGGCTTGCTTTAGGATTTTGAAACAATGACTCTCATCGTC